>JAVXUP010002002.1:0-168692 GCA_033070095.1 Escallonia herrerae | reverse complement strand
TTATCATCACCGATCAAGATTTGGCAATGAAGAAGGCTATTGCTACCGTCTTCCCAGATACTCGACACAACTTGTGCACTTGGCACATAAGCAACAAATACCCGGAACGTCTGCATCACATGTACGCAAAGTATCCAGACTTTAAACAGGATTTTGACAAATGCGTCCTCAAGTCATTAACGATTGAGGAATTCGAGGAGAGGTGGGAAAAGCTTGTTCGGGATTACTCATTGCAAGACAACGAGTGGCTCCAGCACTTGTACGGGCTCAAAGAGCAATGGATTGGCGTTTACACGAGAAGTCATTTTTCTGCGGGCATGAAAACGACGGGCAGGAGTGAATCTATGAATGCCACGTTCGATAGTTATGTGGGTACAGCTACCAATTTGAAGAGTTTCGTCACATCAGCACAAAAAGCGGTTGCGTCGTTGTTCGTGAAAGAAAGGGCTGCAGACTTTGCAACCACGTACAAGCAAAGGAGAAGGTTGCTTGAGACCCCGCTGGAGCTGAACGGTGCCAAAGTCTATACGAAGGAGATCTTCCTGCTATACCAAGTAGAGCTGCAAAAATCGGGCCGATACAGTATATACAAGGTGGCAGAAAAGTCGTCGCGTGAGTACAAGGTTTATTCGCTCGTGAATGACCTCGTCCCTGAGAAGCTGCGCAGAATTTATACGGTGACCCACGACACATTGACGGACTCGGTGACATGTGTTTGCAAGAAGTTTGAGTTCCATGGCATCCTGTGTAGACACATTCTGCGGTTTTTCACACAGAAGAATATCAGGACAATCCCCGATAAATACGTCCTGCCACGGTGGACGAAAGGTGCAAACAGGTTGCACGGTACCATTTCCTTTCCGGAGCACCCGTATACTGACTTTGAAGAATCAGAGACGTTGCGGTATAATCATCTGGTGACGATGTTCACCCGTTTGTCCGTAAAGGGTGCTGCTACAATGGTCGGATATAAACATCTCCTCGAGGTAGCTCAGCAGCAAGAGCCCATCGTCGACCAATTGGAAGCAGCTTCAGTCAGCAATGCGGTTGACACCGAGCCTACGACGGGATCAGAAGATGACGAGCCGGGGGAGGGAGACGACAATGATATCCGGCCTTCGGATCCAATTATATCGCAAACGAAAGGCCGCAAGAGATCTACGCGGATGAAAAGCTCTATTGAGACGGCAACTCAACCAAAAAAGCTAAGAAGGTGTGCATTGTGCAACAAAATGACAGACCACGACAAGCGGAACCATTACAAGGCACTGGGGATAAGTCCAGTGCCTTTGCAAGACGGGGAAGAAGATGATGCCGAGGATGAGGACGAACAAGCTGCAGTGGAACTTTAGTGTACTGAATATTTTGTAATAATCTTTTATGAGCCATCAAAAGTGTCGGACATTTTGTAATAATATTTTAGTAATGACTCGTTTGTAATAACCTTTACAATCATTTTTTTATACGTGATTTCTTACACTGTCCGCTACACTGCGCAGCACAACATTAGAAACCTAAGGTATTAAAGAATACCCCTACAACACTTAGTTTTTTTTTGTTTTGGTTGTCTTCTCTACGTCCGCTATACTATGTAGCGGACGCCCCGCAGAATACCCCCTACAACACTTAGTTTTTTTTTGTTGTTCTCTACGTCCGCTATACTATGTAGCGGACGGCCCCGCAGAATACCCCCTCTACAACACTTAGTTTTTTTTTTGGTTTGTCTTCTCTGCGTCCGCTATACTATGTAGCGGACGGCCCCGCAGAATACCCCCCTACAACACTTAGTTTTTTTTTGTTTTGGTTCACTTCTCTGCGTCCGCTATACTATGTAGCGGACGGCCCCGCAGAATACCCCCTCTACAACACTTAGTTTTTTTTGTTTTGGTTGACTGCTCTACGTCCGCTATACTATGTAGCGGACGGGCCCCAATCTCTACGTCCGCTATACTATGTAGCGGATGGCCCCAGTCTCTATGTCCGCTATACTATGTAGCGGATGGCCCCACTTTTTTTTTTGGTTGTCTTCTCTGCGTCCGCTATACTATGTAGCGGACGCCCCGCAGAATACCCCCTCTACAACACTTAGTTTTTTTTTTTTTTGGTTTGGTTCTCTGCGTCCGCTATACTATGTAGCGGACGGCCCCGGACAGACTGATTATCGAACACTTGGTTATTTTTTGAACACTTGCCCTACAGTAGACAGATATCCAACAGACAGATATCCAACACTTGGTTTCCCACCGTTAAATCATATCGGTCAATAAAATCAATCGCATTCAATAAATTTTTTTAAAAAAGTGTTGTAACGTTACAATGTGAATTGGGGAACATCATCTCTCGCGGGAATGATGTTCCTTACACGGATTTACAATAAACCTAATAGCTCTAGGCCGGCCATTCATAATTTGCCAAGCAATCCTATACCTAAAGTCTTGTATGCATTCTTCGCTCCAGACAGTCTTCTTGAGGCTCTCAGACCGGCAAATGTAATCCATGTACATGCAGAGGAAGACGCCGCAGTCCGAGGAATTATGTTGCTTGGGCCTACTCCTCTTCAATCGGAAAATGAGGACCGGCCTGCGATACCTTCTCCCGACGCCTACCATTGACCAGGGCAGCAAAAAGATTCTGCGAGAACCATAATAAGCATTAAACATAGCTAGCAAAATAAGATTAATCAGTTTTATAATATGCAAGTTACAACAAGAAGGAAACAGGATCTTACCATGGCATCCAACTGGCCTATGCCTCGGTACATATCAATCACAGGCATCACGTCGGTATCATCGTAGAGACTGTCGACGACTGAAACCGTGCTCTGTAATGGTTCGTAGCAAACCAAGTACCAGTGGGCATTCCCTAAAAAGGGGATTAGAAACACGTCGGCAACACTTGCGCTCACTGGACTATCCCTAGCAAGATATGCTTGTAGGTTAGGGGACGGTTTCCACTGGGCCATGCCTCTCCCCTTCCTTGCATTGCCCCAGTCGTGCCACTCTTGTACTAGGAGCTGATGAAAAAAAGCATCCAAGATAAACACGCGCGGACCGATGTTTGGATGCTCCCGACACCTTCGCCTCAGAATTTGCACGTAGTGCGAGATGACACCGCTGTCTAACCAAGCTCCCGGCGCCAGCGAGGCGATCTCTGTCCAAGAGGCATTGTAATCCAAGCCCTCGGGGTGATCCATGTCATACGACGCTCCGTCTTGGGGGGCCCCGCTAAAATAACGGGCTCGGATTAGATCGCATTTATGCGGCTTTAGGGGCCTGGCTGGATGCCCTTTCGGATATTGCCCTCGGGGGTCGATCGGGGGATATTGGCCTCCAATTCCTTCTTCGGCCGGCTGATATTCCCCTCCGGGGCCGCCAACTGGTCCCGCCCACGGGACAATGGGCAGTGCCTCGGAGAAACCGTAGTTTCCGAAAGGAAAGTCTTGCGTGACTTGAGAGAGGGGTTCCGGGAACAAATTGAAGGAGGGGCCGCTGTAATCGCCCCACGACGCTTGAGCCTGTCCCATCCCCGCTTCAGAGGTACCACCAACTCCCTGACTCACCCCTGAAGCCTGTCCAGAGGGATCACCGTATCCCTGGCTGACGCCCGTATAACCCATTCCCGGGCTGACTCCCGAAGACTGGCCCGATGCTTGGCGCAAAAAATTCCCGCAGCCTAAAGCCAATGTCGCAGCCTGTTGGCAAAGATCCTCGCCCATTGCGCTCACCAGATCCCTCCGCTCACTCAACTTCTGGAAGAATGCAAGCGAGGCATTAACCTACATCCAAAGAGATAAAAAATTAAGTAACTTCAATCAGACATTTATATTCAACTAATTTGGTTCAAGTCAGACTTGTTGGGCAACTTACGAGATTGTATGCCATACGCTCATCGATCTGACCCCTAGGCGCATACCTCTCCCCACGTTCAAAGTTTACAGGGGCTACTCTCCTCCGCGTGATGCGGTAGTACCACTCATCGTACTGATCGATGCTGATAACGGGGTCTGGCTCCGAGACGATGGCCGCCAGTGTGTCCTGCCAAGAAGTCCAAAGCTCTATTTCGGCCGCGCACAATTCGTACGCATTGGCGGTGCCAAACACTCCGACATCCGGTGGGTTCCTGTTAACCCTCATATCCGGGGCATCGACTGGCAAACCCTGCTCCAACTCAAAATGGCGCATTGCTCGGTCGGGCAGCTGCCACTCTGCGACCTCGAAATGGATCAGGGGTGTGCGCTGCAACCCGGAGAGCGTGAAGACGAACGACTCTCCCACCCGTCGCGCCAAACGTATGTACGGTGCCCAACGCATTTGGCCCGGAGATAGACGGTCGAACTCCCCTCGATAGTACGTAATGTTGTGATGGGGATCGACTCTCCTCTTGTAGTGGCTAGCCCTCCGGCTGTACTCCCAAGCACACAACCGAGGCCAGACTTTATCGGTTCCATCCCTACGCGTTGGTGCACCGGGAGCAAGGTGTTCATAAGACCACACCTGAGAACATCAAAAAATTATATTTATATCGTCGATTCAACAAAAATAAAACACAATAACGAAGACATGATTTATATGATATACCTGCAATAGCGAGAGACATGCACATATGGCTTTGGAGTTGGGCCTCGTTGCCTTGTGCAATGCTCGGTACAGATACGAAAGAACCGCTGCACCCCAGGCATAATCCCCAACCTCCGACAGGTTACCCAACAACGGTAAATATTTCACGCTGACCGTGTTCTTCGACGTCGTTGGGAATAAAATTGCCCCCATCACCCACAAGAGGAAGGCCTTTGTGTACACCACAAGCTCACGGCCCGTATAGTTTTCCGGCAAAACCCCGTAGGTATCTACCAACCACTTCAACTTTATACCACCAGTGCTAAATTGATCCTGGGGTATCGAAGTGAAGAAGTCTCGCGCTGTTCTCTTATTCGTTGCGTCTGACGGAGGAGCAATTACCGGCCGCCCCGTCACCGGCAACCCCAAGATGAACCCTACATCTTCTAGGGTAATCGTCATCTCTCCGAGCGGGAAGTGAAACGTATTCGTTTCACTTCTCCACCTCTCAACAAGGGCACCTATCAAGGCCCGGTCAAGCTGTTGAAAGATCTGCCCATGCGTGAAAATCCCAAACCCAATTCCACGCAGTATCCTTTTCTGGGACTTGTTCAATTTCCATCTCGTGAACTCGCGAGATACTTCTACGGTGGTGAGAAGTTCTCTTTCCTACGAATTATTAATAAATACAATTTAAGCAAAATGAACGGTAAAACAACGTTCGTAATAATAAGAAAGTTGATAAATAATGTATCTTACTCCACCATCCCATATGAGCGTACTGATATGGTTGGCTTGGTCGTATAACACGGATGGATCTTCTGGTCCAGGGATAAATTCCATTTTTTGCAACTGAAACTATGGAATCGGATTTTACAAACGCTAGCACATGAACAAATACATACATATATAAATCCTCATCATCGCTAGCACATGCTCAATGCATAATCAAAACCACGCATAAAACGCAATATTGATCACAACTATAGATTAGAAACATGTAAAGGATTGATTTTGTGAACTTACGTGATCTATTAGGGTATTAAAGCTGCTCTTATGAAGAAATTGCGCAGATCTGCTTGCCAACGCCGCTGGGAATATTTGTGAGTAGGAAGAACGGAGAAGAGTGTAGAAGTTATAGGACTTTCTTTTGGGTTTGAATATATATATTTGCTGTCCGCTATACAATATATATTTGCCGTCCGCTATATAGTATCGCGGATGACACCAGTCTGTTCCTTGTCCGCTATATAGTATCGCGGACGATAGACTTTTGGTTGTTTTCTCTACGTCCGCTATACTATGTAGCGGACGGCCCGCAGAATACCTCTCCAACACTTAGTTTTTTTTCTTTTGGTTCTCTACGTCCGCTATACTATGTAGCGGACGGCCCCGCAGAATACCCACCTCTCCAACACTTAGTTTTTTCTTTTGGTTGTCTCTCACGTCCGCATACTATGTAGCGGACGGCCCCGCAGACGCTGATAGACTGTCCGCTATATAGTATCGCGGATATACATACCGAAAATAAAAAAATAGTGTTGGACCAGAAAATGGTTGGCACGGACCAGACATTTAGTTCCGACCTTCCCGAACCCCGGTCTAAGCGGAGGCCTTATATCCGCTATTATATTCTAGAGCTGGACTTTGTTGTCCGCTATATATAGAACTATACAATGTAGCGTAATGTAATAAATTGGAATAAATTGGCGCCCGTAATGCAGTTTTAATAAATTGAAATAAATTGGCCCCGAAGACTTGTTTTAGCGACATAGTAGGTTAATGCTATTTTAATAAACTGACGCCCGAAGACTTGTTTTAGCGACGGAATCAACAATCTCAATTTTTCCAAAAAATAATGTACGATTCATAATCAACGATCTCAATATATCAAGGCAACAAAAAAAGGCACAATTAAGCAAGAAAAAATTTGAAAACATAATAAACAAGAACATAAATTTTTTTATTATAATAAACTATGGTTCACAAATGGGGTACGAAAGCTTTTCACAAGCGCTCCGATCAAAGATTACAACTTGAAAATCCCACCACCCAAGGTGTTCGAACACTACAAAGTCCCCGAGTTCGAGGCCATGCTGGCGCACGAAGACGTTCCAACCCTCTGCGAATTCCTTTTTTTGGGATCGGCCGGGCTTCAGCTTGATTTCAACCTGCCATGCCCCCTTGCGGCTATATAATCTTGCACTATCATGAATTGTTGTAAATTGATTGGTAAATGCTTCCGGTATGTCCTACCAAACACAATACAAAAAATAGGTTAGTTTTGGTTAAGAAAAACAAAAGATCAAACTTTTAACACACGAAAATACAGAGAAAGAGAAAGAGGGATAGCCTACAAGTTCATGCTCAAATCCCGGCATCATGACTTTGAAAAAGTGTTTGCCTACCAGGTGCAAGTTGCCAATATAATCGTAGGCGTAGGTGGTCTCCGATCCAGAAGCCATCGAGATCGGCGTTGAGGGGAGGACGGTGGTGTCGGCGGAGATGTGGGTCGCCGTAGATGGGGTAGCGGCTTGGGTTAGATGTTCGAGAGAGAGAGAGAGGGGACGCCGTCCGCTACAATAATATATATAGCCCGATCTGATTAAATATTTATAGCAGGAGAGAGTGGACGAAGGGACGCCGTCCGCTACATTGGAGATTTCCCACAAATAGGACACTGTTGAAGTCACAGATACCAAGGGGACAGTTCTCGGGGCTCGACAGGAGACTTTATAGGCGACCGACGGGACAGGTCCTGACATGTGTCAGCCTAGAGGCGTCCGCTACACTGTCTCGCGGATGCCTTTTTCCTGACACATGTCAGGAACAGAAAGGCGTCCGCGAGACAGTCTCGCGGACATGGGAGGAGGGCAAAAAGGTAAAAATCCCGTCCGCGAGACTGTATGGCGGACGGGGATCAGTTTTGGAAAAAGGCGCGATCTGGACCGTCCATCTTTCAGGATGGACGGCCAGATCGCGCTAGCAAAATACCCCATTTTGCTAGCGCTATCAACGGATCAGCTCCCTATATATATATATATATATATATATATATATATATATATATATATATATAGGGAGCTGATCCGTTGATAGCGCTAGCAAAATAGAAGATTTTGCTAGCGCGATCTGGCCGTCCATCCCGAGGGATGGACGACCCAGATCTTTTTTTTTTCAAAAGCTGTCAGTCGTCTGCTACATAGTGTAACGGACGGACTTTTTTACCACTTTTTTCAAAAGCTCCCATATATATATATATATATATATATATATATATATATATATATATATATATATATATATATATATATATATATATATATATATATATATATACGTATACGTATACGTATACGTATACGTATACGTATACGTATACGTATACGTATACGTATACGTATACGTATACATATACGTATACGTATATACATATACGTATACGTATACACATATACGTATACGTATACATATATGTATACATATATGTATATAGATATATATATATGTATATATATATATATATATATATATATATCTATATAGATATGTATGTATATATATATATATATGTATACATATATATGTATAAATACATACATATATATATGTATATATATAAATACATACATATATATATATATATATATATATATATATATATATATATATATATATATATATATATATATATATATATATATATATATATATATATATATATAGCTGATCCATTGCTGGCGCTGGCAACTTGAGTTAAGTTGTCAGTCCACGCGCAATCAGTGGACGGCTCAGATATTTTTTTTAAGTTCGTCCACTACATAATGTAGCAGATAATATTTTGACAAAATTGCCCCTGACCCCTCACGCAAAGAAGCAAAAAAAAGGTGTGCAGTACAGCTGTCCGCTACATAATGTAGCGGACGACTGTATTGCACAGATGAGCCATAGTCAATCGGCAATAGTTTTAGTGGGATGCACAAACGTGACTGATGATTGTCGGAAACAAAAGTGTATTACAGATCTCTCCCTCTGCTTTCTCTCCTCATTTTCTTGATTCTCTATTATTCTCTCTTCTTCGTGCAGATGAATGGCAACCGCTCAACGCTACCACCATCTGCCGTGGAAGCCATCAATCACCAAAGTTTGGCACCACCATTTTTATCAGGTTGTTACTCTTTGTTTCTATCTCCAAGAACACAGAGATCTCAAGATGGCTAGATTCACTTGACCCTTCAAAAAAATGCTTATTCATTCCAACCAAAGACACAAATTGAAATCCTGATTTTTGCAATTCAGCATCACTAATCCTATCACTCAAACCATATCCCCAATATCATAAAGACAAATTAAGAAGGAGAGAGATTTAATTAACAAAAGCTCAATTATAAACCTTTCAATTGATTATGAAAAAAATGTGGTGGTCGATTGGAGGTGCCCATGGTAGATTGGAGGCGCCGACAGTAGTAAAGGTTGAAGGAAAGAAAGGGCCACCGTATAGTAGAGGCATCGACGGTGGTCAATGATGGAGCCAGGAGGTGGCCCACCGGTTTGAGGAGAAGCAAGAGAATGAATTAGGAATTGTGAGGGGGGAGAGGGAGAGAGAGAAACAAAATACCCATTTTGTTTGGGCTTTCTTCGAGCTTTCACACACACAAGGAAACAAAATTTACATCATCTGTTCCACTTCAATCCTTGAAACTAAACCCCTGTCCCCACGCCTTGATGTACATGTGAACACAGAGAACCACAAGAGATAAAGAGAAGAAGGAAAAAAGGCAGAGAGAGAGGCGTGGAAATGGAACCTGTGCAATTCAGTCCTTCACTACATTATGTAGCGGACAGCCCCGTATTGCACACTTTTTTTTTACTTCTTTGCGTGCGGGGTCAGGGGCAATTTTGTCAAAATATTGTCCGCTACATTATGTGGCGGACAGACTTAAAAAAACGTAAAAAGAAGATCTGGGTCGTCCACTGATCGCGCGTGGACGACCAGATCGCGCTGACAACTTAACTCAAGTTGCTAGCTCGAGCAATGGATCAGCTCCGTATATATATATATATATATATATATATATATATATATATATATATATATATATAGGATTAATTTGAAATAAGCTTGTAAATAAGCTTATTACAAAAGAAAGTGAATTAAATTTCAAATTCAATTCTGAATTTTAAATTCAAATCTTAAAAGAATTGGTTTCAAACAGACCGTAACTTATGCGATTTAGAACAAAAAAAAGATCCAACTAATGATTTAAATAGGGATAGAAGCTTTATTTATGAATTAATTTTATAGGAATAACAAGGGTTATATTCGTCAGCCAAATGTAACCTAAAAACTAATATTAACCTAATCATTTTTAAACTTAACCTAATCAGTATACTAACGTAGTTGAACTTAATTTTGATTTTTGTATCCTTAAAATCACTTTCTAATATGGACATAAAATTTAGATAATAAAAAAACAAAAAATTATATTATATTTAGAAGAAAAAAATGATGTTACAATTAAAATACAAACAGCTCATGAGGACTTAGCACAAAAAATTATCTAACAAGTGATTTAAATTTAGATAGTCCTTAATATTTAAATTTAGTTAGCTTCGAACGATAATGAGGATTATATTCGTAAGCCTTATGTAATTTCAAAAAATACTTCCAGTCATTATAAACTCATTCTAGAAGATAAACCAATTTATTATGACTTATTTTTTTAATATTGTTTTCTTAAAATCACTCCTCAATGGAAATATCAAGTTTAAAAACAAAAAAATTGAAAATTAGGGTCGGGCCAAAATTCGGGCCTGTTCAGGGCCGGGCCAAACCCGGGCTTTTTTAGGGCCGAGCCGGACTTTTTCCTCCAATTTTTAGGCCTAGCCCTGGCCTTATGGATCGGGGCCGCCCTATTCATCCTTTAGGGCCGGTCCATTAAGGGCCCGACCGGGCTGGCCCTTTTGACATGGTTCAGGTCATAAATTTTATGGCTTTTTAGGCTGTGCTAGTTGGATTTTTATGGGTTTAATTGATCTGACTCAAGAAAATATAAGCTCTTGATCAATTCAATTTACTTATTTACAACATAGAATAGGATGGCTTAACCTCATACTACAGTCGGTTATTTTGAATTAAGTTTGTAAAATTTATTTAGATAATAAATCATATTTTGTTAGTAACTTTCTTACATAGAAGCCACAACCAGCTGGTCGCAGCCACGATTGACAGCTTCTTCCATCGTCACTGTCACGTTCGGCAACCGCAGCCAGCCTTTTTTTTTTGTCTGTTGTTGTTGCTTTAGTATAAAAAAAGTTTTATTTTGTTTTGATCAACCCGTTGAAACCCGAGTATGCCCACTCAACCCAACCTAATCTAGCCTAACACAATTCAATTAGTTTAATTTTCCCTTGGGTCAAAGCTCATTAGATTCAAAAACAAAGTGCATGAATTTTCTTAGACTAGTTACAATCTCAATCCAACTCGCTCAAATTGCCCTCTAGTTGTGTGCTACACAAAAAAATTAATATGACTAAATATAATTGAAAGAGAAAATGAAAACAAAAATTTTATTATAAAAGAATCTTTTTACCTAGCTAGATTTTACTAATTTATCGGAGCGTGTCTAACATGGAAGAATTTCTCGTGTATTATTGCGCGGAGAGAGTCGGGGATGGTGGGTTAGCAGTTCAACTTTGTAATGCAGTGATAATCTGAATTTATGTCAACTTGTAGTTATAGCTAGCCTGATGTGTTCAATAGGTCTATAGATAGATGGTTATTTACACTTGGGGAGTCTAAAACCTAATGTTAGGCCTTGCTTTATTTGTCAGTGTGGTCCGTGGAGAAATTTTATTTTAGTTTGGAAATGTATAGTGGTGGTATTAAGAAAGGTTAATTATGGTGATGCAGACATGAAATTTATTTTTGGAGGATGTTGCTGGGAAGAGTACCTAAAGATTCCCTTGGCAAACACCCCCCCACCACCAACTGCAGTCTACTCTTCTAGAGTCCGGACTCGATTTTCAATTTTGTTGGCACCAGCTTTTTTATTTGTATGTCGAGATGGTTACCTGGAGTAATAAATTTCAAACAAAATAAAAGATGATCCAAGGCGTTGGTTTCAATATGCTTTTTAACACACTCTAGAGGCCAAGCAGAAATCAAAAAATTCATGCCAGAGGAGTAGCCCTACTCGGCAAGGGCATTAGCGCGCACGCATTAATTTTCTTGTGAGCATGAATGATCGTCACTTCTCCGAATCGTTGGGTCAACCATCTGCAAAAGACTCTCGGATCTTAATTTTCGTATCTTATTTTCTACATGTTGGAAGACAGTTGTGGTACAAACAAATTTACTTTCTTTGTTCCTTTTTTCTGAAAATTAAGATGACAGAGATTATGAGTTTTTCTTATCTCCCATGACCATTGATTCGAAGAAGCGTGCATTTAATTGTTCAGCTCTCATGAACTTTCGTTTTTGTTATCCTTTTTCAGTTGCCCTTCTTTTGGACGAGCTAGTAAAAGCCCAAAGTTAAAGGAGCTAAACCTTAATCAGGCTGACTTAGTCCAACCTGTCTGCTCGTGCTTGTTTCGGCCCAAAGCTGATGATTTGGGCTCAAATCCACAAACCAGCCCAGACCATTTGATAATTACTGGTATTAGACTATTTGGTCAATTGATCTTTACCATTTTCTTTTTGGGCTAATTGCATAAAATACTTCTGTGATTTGGTGTGGTTGCAAAAAGACCCCTGGAGTTACAAAAATTGCAAAAGAACACATGTGATCGTAAAAGTGTTGCATCCGACGATTTCTGTAACAATTTAAATAAATTGTCCAAAATACCCCCTGCAAAAATAAGTCTTGACAAGAGGGCGGCACCACCACCCTAGCCATATCCACTGCCACTCAAGCTCGCCCTTTATCGCCACAACCCTAGCCCTCTATCTCATCACGATCATCCAGCCACTACCACCACCCCCAACCATGCCCGTTGCAGCCACATGCCCAAGCCCCCTGCACCCATTGCCGCCACAACCCCGTCAAACTCTCCGCCTTCCCTTTCGTCACCAAACTAATCCTACTGCTACAACGCACTCTTCTCCATTCTTGCCGAGTTTTAATGTGGTGGGACCTGTTTGTGGAATAAAACCTATGTATTTAGGCTTAGATGTGGTTGATTTACCCAAATTGCAGAAAACTCATATCTAGGGTTTCAATCGCAATGTGCGATTAAAACCTCAGATCTGAGTTCGTGCGATTAGGGTTGCGTTTGGGTGCGGCGCAGGTGGTTGGGGCTGCTTGTGGGGTTGGCGACGGTGCAAATGGTGAGTTCATGCGATCAGGGTTGCGTTTGGGTGCGGCGCAGGTGGCTGGGGCTGATTGCGGGTTGGCGACTGTGCAAATGGTGAGTTCGTGCGATTAGGATTGCGTTTGGGTCATGGTTGGTGATCGGGGATGTGTGGTGGCAGAAATTGGGGATGGTGGTGGTAGATGGGCTCTGTGGTGGCAGAAATTGCAACTTGGGTTTTGGTTGAGGGTGGCTGGCTGGTGGCTAGGGTTTTTCTTGGTGAAGGTAGCGACTAGGCTTAGGATTTGGTTGAATTGGAGAAGAAGTTGAGACTTGAGTGGGAGAGAAAAAAGAAAGGGAGGGTATTTTAGTCATTTAATGTATTAAAATCTACCAAACGCACTTCTTAAGAGAGTGAACATCACGTTCTGTTAATTTAAACGATTTCTTTAACGACTGCAGTAACATTGGCATCTCGGATGTCTCTTTGCAATTTTTGTAACTCTAGGGGTCTTTTGCAACTACCCTAAACCAGAGAGTATTTTATGCAATTATTCCTTTATTTTTTAATAAAGATTGAGAATAACATTAATAAAAAAATGCTTTTTTAGTGATTACAAGAGTGCAAATGGCTGATAACGATCACGACATTCTCGCGACTCTGAGTATACAAGACCACGAAGGTCAGAAATTAACAACTAACCTATAGACCCGATATAAATTACAATTAAAGTGAAGCAGAGCATATCCTACACTTCAGCCTAACTTAAAGTAACACGTGGAGGCCTAAAGTTATTCATAACATCTAATAAATAAATACGAAACAACGTAAATATAGAAGCACAACATTACAATGAACAAGTCAACTAGATTCATACGAAATGGAAGGTGTACTCGATACTCAATAGAATCACAGTCACAATATTCTCCGGCATTTCACACGGTTCACGATAATTCTCCGACATTTCCATCTTCAACACGGCAACCGTAGAAATCTAGTAGCAAACCAACAATCACAATCAGGACTACGCAAGACTAAATTCCCAAATTACCCCCCTCACAACACACCCCCCCCCCCCCACCCAAAAACCCTTAGAACAGGTTATCCCGAATACCCCTCCCACTCAGCTCCCCGAGGCCCTATCCCCCTTACCCTACTCGACCCACCCCCAGGACATCCCGGTGTACCACCACCACCCCAAAAATCAGAACCCAGTAACCACACTGTGAAACTGTGAAACCCTATAGCCTATTATAGATCCCCCATTGCTGTCGGCAAAATTTTGGCCGCCGCTTGCAAAATTCTGACCGCCGCAGGTGGAATTCTGGCTGCTGCTGGCGGAATTCCGGCCACCATCGGATTTGAAAAACCTGAACCTAGCCACGACAACCTCATCCATCAAAGCATAGCACTGAGCACCGTCAACCCACAGCCTGCTACTGACCCCACACATCTGCCGGTAAAACTCCGGCCACCACCGGTGGAATTTCGGCCACCGCCGATGAAATTCTGGCCACATCGATTTAGATCCAAACGATCTAGTAAATCAAGGGAAACGCCAGATCTACATAGATCTAAAAAGTTTGTCGCAGATGAAGGCAGATGGCGCCAACCACTGCCCTGCCGTCGTCCCCGTCGTCCACCCTTCCTTCCCCGCCGGCCACTATGGAAGCCAAATCTCAGAGAACCCTAACACACTATCTGTAACAGTATATTTATGTAGCTAGGTAGGAATCCGGCCGCCGCCCCACGTGCGCCAACGCACGGTGGGGCAGCCACGGTGGCTTTACTGTGGAAAGTTGGATGTGGAGAGATGTCGGAGAATAAAGTTTTAGAGAGAGAAAGTTTACGAGCATAGTTATTTATATGGTTGAGATCGTTATTCTTCTATACGATTGATATCTTTACTATTTGAGCTGTCCGTCCTATACACAGTAAAGAATTCACTTATAAATTTTGTAAAGGTGTTATATGATATCATCACAACGTTAGTCTTTTGATCATTGTCTCTACTAATTAATTGCAGCTCTGCCTCATCGCTTTTGAAAACTTAGAATAATGTCCTCAAAACACCTTTGATGTGAGATGGTCAAAATTTATCCCATCACGATTTAGTGTAACGCCCCCGAAAATTTGGAGTTCCGCCATCCCGAACTCTCAGGTCGTTAACCTATCGGATCACATCAAATTTGTCAAATCCTGTACACAACCACATACTTCAAAGCATCTAATCCGATACCGACTCGAATTCTCCAAAATACAATATTATAACAAAACCTACTTGAACTCAAACCATTAAAACCTAGGTTCTTTTCAAACTTGAATCCCTAAAAGATGAATCCACAGTACAGACCCACGCAGGAGTCTTACTATACCGTGGTGATGGGCTCATCAAAATCTCACTCAGACTCTAACTCATTTTCGAACCTGCTACAGCTTATCATCACTTGCAGAAGGGAGCCAAACGAAGGGTAAGCTTTTGAGAGCTTAGTAAGGTCGTACAAGGACTACAAAAGAGATTATAACACGACTCCGAAAAATCCAGCCGACGATGATTTTCAAGACACTTCGAACGATCAAAATTCAATAATTACCAAAATTGAGCAAAGTTCATCAGAAATTACCGATCAGCCTCAGAATGACCCGAAATTTTATAATATGAAACATATCAGTAAAATAGGGTTTATGTCAAATTTGCAGATTAAAATAGCTTCTTTTACTATGTTAAATAAATTCAAAATTTCTGCTAATTGGTTCCTTGATTTAGCGCCCTTTGCTGATCCCAAAAAATCCCAAAAAATCTCAGAGTGTAGGTCTCGTAAAAATATTATGGGTTACTGTTTTGGACTTTGTCAAATTATGACCCTAACTATTTTTATAAATTCGTCAAAAGCTGCCTAATTAATACTCCCTTTGTAGCGACAAAAACGGTTACTATTTGGATTAAAACACACACTAAAGCACCTCAGTTGCACACACTCTTCTTCCACCTTCAGCCAAGACACACAGCTGCTTCAACTTACACGTACACCCATTGATTTGTCCTCAATACACTAGAAGACACCTACACAGATTACTTAACATCCACTAACCTAATTTAAATACAATTTCACCTCCTTACACCACCCATACACACAGATTACCATATTTACACACACTCGCACACCAAGAACACACACATACATTGTTCAATGACAAACGCTTACCGAACCCACACAAACTCACACCATAACCCTCGGAAGTTCACCAAACTCACCTCCCCTTTACTTATATTCACATCGACATGATCAAAGGTTCAGATTATACATACAAACCCACTGTCACAGCCATGAACACCCATTGAACGGTGAAATTACACACACATGGATTGAGATTCATCACACTAACAGTTATGGAGAGATTACCATGAATGATTCCTTCAACCTTTTTCTTTTCCTTCGATTTCCTGCCCGAATTTCATGTTCCCTCTTCCTCTGCTCTATTTTTCTTGTTCTTCTTTGTTTCTGTTTCTTCTTTCTCTTCTTAGTTTCCTTTACCCGAAATTTCTCTCTCTTTTTTTTCCTCCTTTTTCTTTCTTCCTTTCTTTACCCGAAATCATTATCCAAATCCAATATTTAATAGTTTTAGTTAGCTTAGTCATGAACGCAAGTAGGTTGTGGCAAATCCTAAAAAAAAAACTGATTTTCTAAATTATTTTTTTTATAAAATTACAAAAAGACCCCCCAAACTTTACATAATTACAAAGTAAACCCCAAATTTTGTGTAATTGCATTTAAGCTCCAAAATTATTCTAATAATTCTCAATTTAATTAAATACCCCTAAAACATATATCGGCGCTCATTTCATCACCGAGAACATTAATTACCTTTATGCCCCCAGAGTTTTCCAAAATTATGAAAATGCCCCCCAAATTTTCAAAAATTACATTTTTGTCCTAAAAATATTTTTAAGCTCCGACACGCTACTAATACCCGAACATTACTTAAATTTAGCATCTGTTTATGTTTCGGAGCACCGATTGTTATTTTAACCTCTCCCAAAATACGGGATATTACATTTAGATACCTTTCGCTAGGTACTAGTTAGTGCCTCTTGACATTTAAGTTAATGTAATAGTACATTCATCTTATCTTATGCATTAAAAAGGCTAAAAAGGAAACAACAGGGCGACAAGAACCTGCATCGTGTATTGGTCAATCAAGGTTCATCATCGCTTGTGAGTCTTTTTATATTTCACATAACCTAGCTAAAGCAGAACACTGAGATTTTTCTCTCCTTACATCTAGCCGTTACTGACCTCCTTCCTTCCATGAATCCAACGACTGGTTTTGACGCCCTTCACGGTAATCAGCCCCCTTTGCCGCCGCCTCCTCGGCCTATGGAAGATACACCACAGGATATAGATCTGAATGAAAAAGAATTGGTTCTCAAAATTCCAAAAAGCCAAAGAACAACCATGCTACGGCTGACCCCCAACTTCGACGAGGTTCATAGAAGACTCCAACATCTTGATGACCCACAACCCTCATACCCAAATCCCGAATCCCTTTCGCACCAACCTGCCCCAAAACCCAAATCATACAGGGAAGCAGTCTCCAGGGTTACCTCCTTAGCTATTGCTTTTGATATCTTAATTATGGATCTTACCTCTGAAGAAGAAATTGATGAGGAAGAACAAATGGAGGAAGAAGCAGATGCAGACCTTATGCTACCAAACGTCTTTCTTTCACCTAATCTTATTAGAAAAATTAGAAAGCCATGGAAGAAGTCCTTAATCGTCAAACTATTAGGGAAAGCTATTGGCTACAGAGCTCTCACGACAAGACTCAAGAACCTTTGGAGCCTTCAAGGGGACTTTGAAACGATAGACCTTGATGAAGGCTTTTATCTAATCAAATTCAATTTCCTGGAGGACTACCACTACGTAGCTAACGGAGGGCCTTGGATTATACTAAACCACTACCTCACAGTTCGAAACTGGGAACCAGACTTCAAGCTGTCAGAAACCTCAAAAATTAAAACGGCAATTTGGATGAGATTGCCAGAACACCCAATAGAATACTACGAAGAAAAAGCCCTGTTCCGAATTTGGGAAAAGTTTGGAAAGCCGATAAAAATAGACATAAACACGACAACCTCAACAAGAGGCAAATACGCTCGGATCTGTGTTGAAATTGACCTAGTGAAGCCATTCATCCCTGCTTTCTTACTTAGAAATAGAAAATATAGGGTAGAGTATGAATACATTAACAATTTATGTTTTAATTGTGGCAGGATTGGACATAGGAGAGAATGGTGCAGGGAAGTCGTCACCGGAAAAGAGCCAGAGAAGTCATCGGAGAAGACGACTAACAAACCGCCAACGGTAACAAAAGTACTGATCATTCTGAGAAGAATACGGGTCAAAAGAGTAGCCCCCTTGAAGATCCACAGGTCTAGCCCACCAAGGGTGACCCAAATTTTGGTCCCTGGACGTTGGCTAAGAAAAATAACAAGAAGCCAACTAGTTCCAGAGGCCCAACCTCTGCAGGCCCATCTACGAAAAACCAGACGAGCATTAACAACCCAAACAGATTTAGCCCATTGGTGGCTGAAGGTGAAGTTGCTGAGAGACCTAAAAGGAAGTCACCAAGAGAATCAAATGTGGAGGCCCAAGTGAAGGAGGCTCACAAAAAAATCTCTATCACCAGGACAGACACAAACTCAACATTGTTAGAACCTAGCGAGTCAGCCCATGAAGACCTCACAGACTCTTTTAGCCCCAAGGCCCTAGCTGCCTTACCAAGTCAACCCATTCAAGGTAGGTTCTGGTCAAATGATCAAGTAACAGACGAGATGGAACTCGAAGTGAATCCCACGGTTGAGATTAATCAGAATGTTATCTCCATCCCCAAAAGAAACATTACGTTGAACACTCCGTCAGCATCTCGCAACCCCAAGATCGCCGTCACAAGCACTTCCAAACTACCCTATACTGCCACTACCCTAGAACTTCATCCCCCACAACTACCGTCGCACCATACCCGTCCACCTGACCCAGTTGATGGATTTTTCTACACAATCCCATTTTCTTCTCCACTCAACGATATGCCCACTGATATCATCGAGTGTGGAAGAACTTCACTCAATCAAGACCTTCTGGACGAAGGATGAAGTGGCACTGAAGCTGAATTGTTTGGAACTTTTCCACAAGGCCTACATGGCTCCAGTTGGAAGTCAGATCCAAGAAGAGAAGAGACTAAAGGAACTGCTACAGCTACCTGACTCATTCGTCCTATCTTCTCTTAATTTTTTGTGGTCTATGGATATTTTACTTTGGAATTGCGCTGGAGCTGGTAACAATAGGTTTAGAAATGATTTTAGGGAAATTGTCCGCAGATTTCACCCAAATATCATTGCGATCTTTGAACCGATAATCTAATACTCCTGTATGGGAAATTTCTTCTTGACCTAAACTATAATACCTCCGGCATTGTCGACCCCGATGGGAGATCTGGAGGCATTGGCTTTTCTGGGACTCGTCCCAGATCAATGTTAACATCATTGAAGCTAACAACCAAGTGATACACGCTATTATCTCTAAACGAGATTTTGAAGATTGGATCCTTTCTGCTGTTTATGCTAGCCCAAACTCTAGGAGAAGAGAGGAACTTTGGAATAATCTTAACGACCTCTCTAAGTCCACTGATTTACCCTGGTTGGCTGGTGGCGATTTCAACGACATCGCCGACATATCTGAAAGGAAAGGTAGAGGAGAGGACATTGACACTAATAGAATTAGGAAGTTTAGGCAAAACATAGATAATTGTGGTCTCATGAATTTAGGTTGTAATGGGCCGAGACTAACTTGGACTGATAAGAGAAGTGGCTGAGTGAATGTTCAAAAGAGGCTGGATCGCGGTTTGGCCAACCCTAAATGGAGCGAAGTATTCCCTGAAGCCCAGGTCTGTAACCTCCCTCGCACATCTTCTGACCATTCTGCTATAATTATCAACTGCACATGTAAGTATTTTTCTATCCCTCAATCTCCTAAACCTTTTCGTTTGGAAAATGCTTAGATGTTGCAAAGTCAATTTCGTGAAGTTGTTTATAGTAATTGGGATTCTAAACGTTGAGCATTTTAAACAAAAAGCTATTACTTGGAACCAACAGAACTTTGGCAACATCTTCAGACGTAAAAGACTGCTATATCCTACAATTAAAGGTATACAATGTGCCTCACTAATTATACCTCCCATAACTTAGAGTTACTTGAAAAAAACCTCCGAAAAGAGTATCTTAATACTCTTGAACAAAAGGAAGCCTTGTGGTTACAAAAATCTAGGATTAAATGGCATAGTCAGATGGATAGAAATATGAGATATTTTCACATTGCCACTATAAGTAGAAGGAAAAGAATAAAATCAATGCCTTACTGTTTGAAACTGATAGATGGATCACTGAACCTAACTTGTTGGAAAATCACATAAATAGTTACTTTTCTAAACTCTTTGAACCTATGGATACTAATCCTAATAACAGTGAGAACCATAATCTCCTCCCTAGAATTAGTGAAGAGAACAAGAAAGCTTTAGACCTCCCTGTCTTTTATGCCAAAATCAAAATGGCTTTCTTTAACATTAATTCCTCCAAAGCTCTTGGCTCTGATGGTATCAATGCTGAATTCTATCATAACTATTGGGATACTGTGGGGACTTCTTGTAGTAACTTCATCAAAAAGATCTTCCACACTCAAGAGATGCCTAAAGATAGTAATAAGGCCATGGTCATTCTTATCCCTAAGCTGAATAACCCTAAAAAAATTAATCAGTTTAGACCCATTAGCCTCCTCAATGTGACTTATAAAGCCTTATCTAAAATCCTTGTGGCCAGACTTAGACCCCTTCAAAAGGACCTCATCAGCCCGGCTCAAAGTAGCTTTGTCCCTGGGATAAGTACCTCGGACAATTCCATCATCACTTAAGAAATAATCCATTCCATCAAGAATTGAAAGGCAAAAGAGGTAGCATGATTTTTAAGATCGACCTCGAGAAAGCCTTTGACAGACTAAGCTGGAACTTCATCAAGCAAACCCTCATTTATTTCAATTTTCCAACTCTTGGATTAATATCATTATGAGTTGTATTACTGGTAGCACTCTTTCTATCTTGTGTAATGGTATTCCTCTTAACCCCATCACTCCTCACAGAAGAATCAAGCAGGGAGACCCTCTACCCCCCTACATTTTTATTTTGTGCATTGATAGACTGTCTATGATGCTTCACTCTGGTAACCCCAAAAACAAATGGCTTGGTCTTAGAGTTTCTAAAGGTGGTCCCCTCATTACATATCTATTCTATGCTGATGATCTCCTAATTTTCAATAGGGCTGGAGATATGGAATGCCATAAAATCATGAACATTCTCAACAACTTCTGTGATATGTCGGGACAAAAAGTCAACCTCCTAAAGTCCAAGACGTATGTGTCTCTTAACATCCCCCATCCTAAAGCTATCAAACTCAGCCAGCAGTGTGGTATACCCCTAACCAACAACTTAGGTACCTACATTGGCTTCCCTTTCATTCATAATAGGCTCTCTAGTAATATCTATGATCATATCATTCAAAAAGTGAACTCTAGACTTGCTGGGTGGAAATCCAAATTGCTTTCTATTGCTGGTCGATGCACTCTTATCAAATCTGTTACCTCTTCTATCCCTACTCACATCATGCAAACCCAAGCCTTACTTGTTAAAGTCATTGATAAGTTGGACAGACTTAACAAGACCTTCCTCTGGGGAGATTCTGATATTAAGAAAAAAACCCATCTTATCAACTGGAAAACTGTTTGCTCCCTCAAATATCTTGGAGGGCTGGGCTGTAGGAAGGCTAGAGACCACAACATAGCTTGCCTCGCTAAGCTGGGCTGAAGATTAGGTACTAATGAGAAATTGTTATGGATTAAAGTGCTAAGACACATATATGTTAAGAGTGATAACCCCAGAGACTGGCTCATAAGCAGGAAAAGCTCTCACATTTGGAGAAGCATTATCAAGAGTAAACACATTCTCTTGCAAGGAATGAAATGGGTAGTCAACACTGGTGAAAAAATCGATTCTTGGAAAGATTGGTGGTGTGGGGAAGGCCCCATTAGAGATGAGAGACCTCTTAATGAACCCAGCTATAAAGTGAAAGATTTCATTAGTAATAATAGCTGGGATCATACCAAGATTCTCTCTACTGTTAGCCAAGACTGGTTTAAAATCATCTCCCAAACTTATCTCCCAAGAGAGGAAATTGGAGAAGATAACTTCTGCTGGAATGTTAGTAAGAATGGTAACTTCTCTATATCTACTTCCTACGTGTTAACCGTTGACAAACAACTTAACCCCAATGTTGGCACTGATTGGCGCTGAATTTGGAAACTTAAGATTCCTTTGAAAGTCATTCTATTTATTTGGCTTATCTTACATCAGAAAATTATGTCTAACAGCTTACTTGCCTATAGAACATCACTCAAGATGGGAGATGTGCTAGATGTAATCATTTGGATGAGACTACTAAGCATATTATTAGACACTGTCCAAAAGCTAAAGAGCTGTGGAGAAAGATATTTGACAACAAACAACTCGAAGAAGAAGAGAAACTCAACATAAAGGAGTGGCTAAAAATAAACCTTCAGACAAAAAAAAGTGTCAACTTTCTTGACATTCACTGGCCTCATCTATTTGCTGCTACTCTTTGGCAAATTTGGAAGGATAGAAACAAAGTTAGCATTGAGAAGGCTGTCACACAGCCGAATATGTCATGAAAAAATGTTTTTAATTTTGCTGAAGAATTGGAAAAGGCTTTCCAGAAAAAGAGGAACACTTGAACAATACACCAAGATTCATATCTTGGTGCTTTCCCCTTACAGGTACTGTGAAGATCAATGTGGATGGAAGTACCAGAACAAACATGCTGGGTGGTTTGGGAGGACTAATGCGTGACAGCAATGGAGAATGGAAAGGAGGCTTCTATGGCCATATAGCCACCACAATTGCTATAGAAGCTGAACTATAAGGCATACTTCATGGAGCAAAGATGATCAAGCACATGAAATTGACAAACACAATTATTGAGATTGACTCCCAAGCTGCTAAAGACCTCATTTTGGGGAACAAAAACCACTTCCATCCCCTCAGTAATATCATCAAAGATTGTATTTATTTGATCAAGGATACTAGATCTACCATTACTCATGTATATAGAGAAGGAAACAAATGTGCGGATTGTTTAGCAAAGTTGGGTGCTCAACAAAGGGAGCCTTTTGTGTATCTCATGCAACCACCGGAGATGGTACTCCCTTTGTTGGCAGCCAATATCGCAGGTGTTCCGAATACTAGGGACTAAGCTGCAACTCTCTTTATTTATGCTATTTCAGTTGAACCAAAAAAAAAATAACCTAGCTAAAGCGTTGATGCGTACATACAAGCGCGGATCCACCCCAGAGCCGTATGGGGCCTTGGTCCCCTCCCCCATCCTTTTGGAATTAGACCCTGCATATTATATGCCGCACTTTTGTTAATTTCAATCAATGACAGGTCAACCCTAAATGAATAAATCCCTGAGGCCATGTGCATAGATTGCAAGTTATGGTATAACTAGACCTGGCAAAAAGGTAACCTTACCCGTTACCCGGTCCAAAATGCTGGGTACGGGTAGCCATTTTTACTACCCTCCGAAATTGGACCCGGACCCGAACCGACCCGTAATTTTCGGGTAGGTTCGGTTCGGATTTCGGGTAACCCAAAATTACCCGGATTTTTTGAAGTATAAAATGGAAAATTGGAATGTGCCCTAAATTGAGTAAATTCGTTTCGTTTCTCACTCTCACATAGACGATAGACCCACTTCTCACTTCTCTCACGCCGTCGCAAGCCAACACGACAACAATCCATCTGCCGGCGACGAAGCCCTCCGGCGACAGAGCCCTCCGTCATTGGCTCATTGCTCATCTTAGATCTGCCAGCGACAGATCGTGAACTCGTCGAGACGGCGCGACACCATATCGGTAGATCCAGACCGACCGTCGACCGACCACTGCCGTAGCAGCGTCGACAGCCACTGTTCAAGCCGTAGCAGCACGCCATCGACCACCGCCGTCAGCCTCTGTCAGTCCACCGCCGCTGTTCACGCCGTACGCCACGGAACTCCACCTGGAAGGTTGGTTAATCGATCTCTCAAACTGTTATTGTGAGTTAAAATCTGTTTTTGAATGTGAGTTAAAATCTGTTTTGAATTAAAAAAAAATGCCAAAACCCGCGGGTAATACCCTACTTGCCAGGGTAGAGTACAGATCCCAGATATTCGTACCCGGGAAAATCCGGGTATAAATTACCCGACCCGATTTTACCCAGACCCGCCCGAGTATTACCCGTACCCGCTCGGGTCGGCCCGTTTGCCAGATCTAGGTATAACCGTGTAAACTCTTTGAATGAGACCCATTTAGCTTGCTTTCTTTCCTAAACCAACAAAATAGATTAAAATCAAACTTTAGACATTGTTAATTCCATACCCACTAAATGATGTCCCAAAAAATCCCCAAGCTAGGGTTATAAAAATCAAACTATATGTTAAAACTCGCTAAACTTTAGCAACATGTGGAGGCTTTGATGGTCAAATCAAGATGCTTCTATTAAACATATATCATGCGAGTCAAAATTGGTGTGAAGAAACCATAATGCCAAAATAAAAGTCCTCGTTTTAGGTGCAAGGTACAATTACTAATCCTCTAGGTACAACACTAAGGAGCAGTATTGTTTTGGTTCCCCTTACAAAATTCAAGATCCGCTCCTGATCACACATCATATGCAAGTGCACGATCATCAAGGTTGGATATGAATACTAGGCATGAAACCCAGCTAGTGTTCACCGCATTCACAACTCAAAGAGTCAAAATCTATTTTTGTTGAAGGTTCCAAGCCTCAGCCTACAAGGGAACCTAGATATTTGGCTCCTAGAGGTGCCAATAACAACAAAGATAGTGAGTGTGAGAACTCACTCTAATGCCAGTTGTAGATCCGCATGCCATCTCATAAGAGGCAGCATAGACAGGACACTGTCTTTGCATGTGAAAGAAGGACAAGAATTATAAGAGAAAGTTTAAACATTTTTGATTGAATTGAGAAGTTTAAAATCGTTGATTCTGACTATCTAAAACCGTTAAGCATATTAACTTTATGTCTGTTTATCTGATTTTTTAATTTTATCAGCTGTTTCATTGTGACGATATGAAATATTTGGAACTAATCAACATAAACTACACAGAATGTAGGCCGACCTTATGCTTCACTCCGTAGATGCAACAGCTTGCTTAGTAAGTGCGTCACAATTTTGTCTGGATTGATAAGTTTCATTTTGTCTTTTTGGTAGAGAAAAAGGACAGAGATGCCGTGGTCAATTAATAACCAAAGAATTATAGGGTCAAGAAAGGCTCCCAAAATAAAGAGCGTCGCTAATGTTTACTTTTCGTGGCCAAAAAGGGAACCATAAGCAAACGGAATTATTCGGGCATCTCCCCTTCCTGGCCCTCTCTACAAATACATGTCCCAATGATATAGTCCATCGTTGGCATCGAAAGCTTTCCTTGCCAAGACTTTGATTTGGCAGTTTAGATTTCGTCGTTACCCTCTTCCCGATTATTGGCTTCTATTCATTTTGCCATCTCTCTCCATTCTCGTGACCTCCGTCCGCTATAGATTATGTTTCATTCAAGTAGGAAGTATATAAAAGCATAAAATCTCAAAATTCGCCATCTGGGTCTTCTTCTCAAGTGTTCCTTCTTCCATTTCAGGTACGATACCTAGTTTGTATGCATCCATCGACTGCTCTTCTGATGCTGTGTGTGCCGGCGCGCAACTTTCTGCCTAATTGAGTTGTATTTTATCACGTGTGAAAGAGAAAACGGGAATAAATCACCAAACATATTTGTGTATTTTTATCTGCGTGTAGTTTGTTGTTTATCTAGCTGTATTGCGTTACGGGCTTAGCAGAGATGGTTAAAAATTAACAAGTTTTGCGCGTGTGTATGTGTGCCCATGCGTGTGTGTGCGTGTGCAATTTGTCGTCTAAACAGAGATGGGTAAAATGAACAAGAGTGTTTGTGTGCGTGTGTAATTAATTTTCCACTGAGTTGTAGTATTAGTTTGTTGGTTGAAGGGAGATGTGTAAAAATCAACAATGTTGTGTGTTGTGTGTCTGTGCTTATAGGCGTGCTGTTTAATGTCCAACTGATTCACATGTGATCATGTTTGAACAGATATGGGTAAGTATAAACAAGATTGTGTAGAAACGAAGGTTTATTCCGAATCACATCAGAATCAACCCGTGTCTGATGATTCAAAGGAAGGAAAGGGGAAGAGATTGTGGAAGAAGGTAAAGTATCAGCTGGTGGAGTATCATTCATTGCCTGGTTATCTGAAGGACAATGAATACATTATAGGTCATTATCGGTCCGAATGGCCAATGAAGCAGATTTTAATGAGTGTGTTCTCAATTCATAACGAGACCCTCAATGTCTGGACGTAAGAATTCTATCCATCCGGCCAATTTATTAATCATCAAGTTCTTCGCTTCTATTATGTTTTATAGGATACTTCTATCGCATCTTTGTTTTTGCAGGTTCACATTGCTTTCTAACGAGAACTGTTATGTTTCTTGGCCTTAGTTATTAAATTTCTTTTGTTTTGCGGGTTGGCTGGCCTTCTACCAAGGATCACGTTGGTGTAATGGTCAATCCTGAAACTTTTGATGTTGCTTATGCTTAAGAACAGTTCCGAAAACTGCCTTTCTCGAAAATTTGATAGGAAAGCATTGAGTGAAGTGGGCATAATTATGATCTTGGAAAGTACTTCCTACTAGGCTAATATGGGAGCTGCATTCCTAGCTAAGTCCGTGTACGCATTAAGTTGACAAGGTACTACTGTTTCATTAAGTTGACAAGGTACTTTGGTTAGATTAGTAGGAAGTGACTTTTGAAGGTATAAGAGGCACTCTTGGCACCAAAATCCTCGTGGGACTTAAGACACTCGCGGTACCAGGGGCTTCTGGAAGTAAGAAATTATGGAAAAATTCTATAAAGACAATACCTGAAGTTTATTTAATACGGTAAGATTATTTTGTTCACTTTCTATCTTAGTTTTATCTTTACCGAAAGCTATGTATATGTGCTTTCTGGTCTGAGTTTTTGTCGCAATATTAAAAAGGTAGTTCTTTAGGGTTTTATGGGCCTTCCCAATTTTTTTTCCTTGATATTTCTCAAAAGACCATATAATTTCACATGGTATCAGAGTGAACACCTAAAAGCATTTCGATCTGTGAACTCTGGAATGGTCCTTTTTCCACCGTTGTTTTTCTATCTACTGAAATGCTTTAGTAGGAATAAAATTGTATTCAACTCTGGCTATGCAAATGATTATCATTGGGTTTCTTCTCCACTTCTACTCTGTGGATTTAACCTATAAATTTCTCAGACCTCTTGCTCTTGATTTTCCTATTATTGTAGCACTATCTCTCTAATTTATGAATGTGCTAAGGCAGAGTCTTTGATGGCATGTTTATGACACCATGAAAAACTGACAAAGCAAAACAAAACCAAAAGATGTAATTATTACATCTCATTTTTTACTTATCAAATTAAAAAAAACCATCAACCTTCTGCTCTTATTTTCTCTTGTGTTCATCTGGGTTTGGGTCTTTTCTTCTTGCGAGATTTGTTTGCTTATTCCTGTAACTTATTTTTCTTCTCCAATTGATCTGTTCTTGCTGGTTTTTCTTTTCTTCATTAACTAAACAACTCATTTGCTTCATGCCTAATTCATCTTTTTCTCTAGTCTTGAGTTATCTTCATATGTTCACAAGAAGTGAGGTTTCATGCTTATTCTACCAATCAACAAAACATAAATCTGCTCCCTGTTTGGCTGTGCAATGAAATTTTACTTTCTACTTCTTTCTCTTTATGCTAGTTGATGCACTGGTAGAAGTGATGTTATGGCAATGTTGGGTTTGAAGATCATTTTTGATACGAAAATGTTTCTTTTAACCCGGAGCTATGAGTGCTCTGAATTTAATATTCAGGGGGAGTTTCTTTGTCGGCTTTCCGAGTTCAAGTGGGACACTTCACTGTTCCTTCCATGCTCCAACTTAATGGGTGGTATTGGAGCAATAGATGAAGAGATTTTAAATTTATCAACGTGATTATCCAAGACCAGGTTGTTACTCGTTTGTCACTCTTATGAAGAATTAATAAGGATGTAGTCCTTTAGGGATTTATGTGCTTTCTCTATTATCTTCTTTCTTGACATTGAGACAAGAAAAAAGTGGCATCACATGTTTTAAGAAAAATATCAAGAGAGAAGATAGTTGAGGAGGCATATTAACCATTAAGGTATTACTTCTTGGTGATTTCATTTATTCAATCTTATCTTCCGCTGTATTAATCCTCCTAAAGTTGGAGCATTGAAGGCATAATGAATAATCCAACTTCAACTTGACTTGAAAATAATCAATCATCAAACTTTCGATGAATAGCAAAATCCACAAAAGTTGTTTGTCACGGACCCTGGCGTACTCTCACACAAATATGGCCGACTACACCTAAATGAGGCCCACAGGCCTTTTGCGAATGGATCCCCCCAGTGTATAGGCGATGTTAGAGTCGGTGCAAAGGCCAGTGCATTAGCCTGTGGCGTTACATGCCAAGCCCGCTGCGTGGTTCAAGGCCTATATTTCCATGCGCACCCATGTTGTAGGCGATTACACAATGATTTTTGTGACAGCTACCACGCCTAATCCCTTTCGCAAACTGAAACAACTCCCTAGAGACCTGTTTATGCTAGCATCCCATGTGGTATAACGCCTCTTTGTGACTTCCTCACGTACCCCCTGGCGCTTGCCATCAAAGAGGTTTCAACTGCACTGGCTATTGCCCTTGATGGTCTAACATTCCAGTACAAAACTGAGTGTGACTTTGACACCACTTGTCACGGACCTGGGGACATTCGGGCACAGATGCGGCTGGCTTTACCTAAATCAGGCCGCATGCCCCTTCTCCAATAGATTCCCCCAGTGTCTGGGGGATGTTATGTTGTAGCATCATAAGCCAGAGCCGTTGTGTGGTCCAACGCCAACATTCCCCATGCTCAGCTTTGCACAGGTGCTCACCTAATGAGTCCGTGACACGTTGCTCCCTCTAGAATTTCCCATTTTGGGTTAAGACAATCTTCAAATATAAGGTTCTGATAATGCCAATATACCAGTAGCTTACGGTTCTTAGACAAGCATATGCGATACCAATCCCTTTCACCTTTGTACTTAAAAGAACGAACAGATAAAACGGAATAGAAATAAATGAAGTTTTCTTGAGGTAGAGAAACTTTTGACTAAACTATTCTCTGCAATTAATTTCAACGCTAGGCATGCGAAACTGGATACTTTCTTAGTGGCTCCTACAGTTGTTCAGAAGAAGAATTAATAAAGTGAGGGATAGGGATAGTGATAAGAAAGAAGCAAGGTGTGGTATAATTGTTTCTTATCACGACTCTGTTAAGAAGAGAACTGAAAATTCCCAATGGGTGGCAATTGAAAGCCTACTGTAAGACGGGGGAGGCGCCTTAGACCCTAAGGGATAGCGGATAGTGACATCCTAGACAATCACCTACATGAATAGTTGTACAAGATAAAAATACGATAGAAATCCTACGATCCAATCTTGAACCATAATACTTCAAATTATCTGTAACCCTAGTATGTTAAAGTATCCAGCTAAAAACCAATTGGCAATGGGCCGAGAGGCTTACAAAGCTGATCTGTTGAAGTATTGGTTATTATTTCCCAACTGAGAATTACATGCTCAACATGCCCTCTGACTTATGGCTTGACCTTTTTTTTTTGAGTAGCCCAAACACGTGGATAAAATCTACGTTGTCTCCTTGGATCGGCCCACTTTTGTATCATGTTTAAATGCCTTATTGATGAAGGGCTCCTACTGCTGTCATGTCAAAGATGCCCATGTGGTAGTCGGAGTACCTGAATCTGCAGATACACTGTTAACAGAAGAATTCTGTACACATGCAGGATGAAAGATTTGTTTTTTAGCTAGTGGTAATACATCGACTTTGGATTGCCCGCTGTCACGCATGGATGACGTTATTCTTGCAAGCCATAATTTGTATTAAATCGGGCAACCAAAAATTACTGCATTTTGTTGGCTTAGGTTTACTGAATGACAGATACAGCATCATGTAGACTCCCCATATAGGTCTTGTAAAGCTTAAGTGTGAAAGGAGTAGTATTCCCTATCTGCCCATAGTGATTGACTGAGCTCTCAAGTTAGCTGCGGGCATAGGGGAGATCCTTTTCTTGTTCTGACCATTTAGATTTATCAACACCTTTGAACTAATCTTGTAGTTTGTGACCTTGTTTATTCACTTTTTCTCTCACGTGTGCATATATTTTGTGTTAAAATTCCGTAGATAAAGCCTTCCCAAAACCCATAGTGGTGGGAGCCTTGTGCACCGCACCGCCTACTTTTCTTATGTGGAGGAAAATGGTGGGTAGTTGTGGGTAGGTTGTTAAAATGTACTATATCATTTTAGAATATATTCTTTCAAGAATGAGATATATATCGTCATTCTTGTTTCATGGCTATTGTTCGGAGGTTTGCAGTTACAGATTGGAAAGGCATGTACAAATGATGCTTGCGTTCTACATTTGTTTGACTGATTGATCGATAAAAATTTTCCAATCAAGTCCCATTTTGGCATTGAGGCCATTAAAGGACTAAAATAAACTGTCAGGGGGTTCCAATTTTTTTTCTTTCTTTTCTAGAAAAACCTTAGTAGAGACATTTCATCAATTCTCTTTCCTTTCCTTAGCTTGTACCAAGTGCTTATTGACAAAGTACCTTAGGCTTTTGCTGAAGCAAGTGTAGCTTCGAGAGCCTATAGCATGAGCGTCAGAGGTGCAAGTCAAAGCAGCTTTTTGTCTTTAATTGACATGTACGTATAGATAAAAGGGCGCCCCAGTGCATAAGGTTCCCCATCATTGTGAGTGTACACACACACACACACACACATAGAGAGAGAGAGAGAGAGAGTTTTCAGATATATATGTGTTGCATATATCCGTCTTGCATTTTTGCAACTTCCCTATAACAATGTTTAGATGTTATGGTGTCATCTGGAAGCTTTAACATATTCTTGTTGCAGCCATTTGATAGGGTTCTTCCTCTTCCTTTCCCTTACAATTTACACGGCAATGAAGGTTCCAACAGTTGTGGACTTCCCAAGCCTACAGCATCTCCCTGATGTACTGAAAAATGCCGACCTGCACAAACTTCATGCAGATCTCATGACTTGTCTTCCTTCTTTACCCAATATGTCTGATTTACATAGGCTAAGGGAGGAGTTAAAGACTTCATTGCCTTCAACAGACTTATTGCCATCTCTATCAAGTTGGCATATTGTTGAACTCCTCACTAACTGTTTGCCCAAGCGGTTCTCACATAGCAACAGTACTGATGTTTGCGTTCTGGTAATGCCCTCGTGCGAAAATTTCTCCTTGGCAGTATTCTAATTGTATTTTCTTGGTTAATATTTTCCAAGTTGCCACTGTTGTTGAATTTGTATGAATGCATCTCATTTTGTCCCAGCATATGGCAGAGTTAGCTCAAACTTAGGACTGGCTTGTTTCATCAGTAGTTTTCACCTCAAGCTTGTTGTGTATGTCATATTTTGGGGTCGTCTCACCATTCTCATTCTCTTCTGTAGCACTCATACTTCACTACCACTCTCTTGTTTCTGTTGTGTCCCATTTAGCTTTCTTTTCGTTGACCAATTTCTCTGTATATCTTGTTCTTTAATTTGGTTGACATCTAAGATCACTTGAAATTATGGGACTTTTGTTTGGTTCAAATGTCAGTGCATGAAAAACAGCACCAACTTCCCACCTCAGCTTTTAATTGTTTTGGTTATAGTTCGTTCTTTCTGTCTTAGTTGAGATCATAAGATCAATATTCTTTCTGTTTTTCTTTGTTAATATTGTTAATGATGAGTGTAGAACACGACTCCAACTTGAGATAGGCGTTTATACGGGATTAGGCAATGAACTATTTACAAATGACAAGAAGTTTAGATGGTTTAAGTTTTTGTTCCATACATTTACGGTGGTTTGGAGAAGTTATACAAGCATGAATATACATGTACTATTTATATGACGGAATGTCTATGTCCACACGCATTTCCAGACCCTCATTTGTTACTAAGTGTGTAATATCACTAGAGAGGTGAATGCATATATTCATTCAATCAAGTGCAAGCTATTCGGATGTTTATGAATTCTAACCATGTTTATTGCTTATGATGTGATCCATCTGCATGCATGCGCACATGCCTTTAAGAGACATTGGCCCCTTTGTGAACTCTTTGATATTAGGAAATTTGAGTTTGCCTTGTTATGCAGTCATCGTGAGAGACAAGAGGCATTAGAATGAACCTTCATGATTAGTGTTAATTAGCATATCTTAATCAGAGCCTTGAATTTTGACATGCTGGTGAGCTTCTCTTTGAGCAACACCTGTTACGCTATCTTGCTGTTCAATAATGCAAGGACGTGTCTTGCAAACCTTGGTGTTTTAAAATAATAATTCTGCCTCGATAAATGGTATTTAATGGGAGGAAATTCATGCATTCATGTAACTGAGTTCCTTTAATGGAGAAGGCGGGCAATCTTTAGGGCTACTTGCATGGCACTGTAGCGGAAAGTGATAACATGCGCCCAAAGGCATATGGATAGAACTCTTAAAGCAGACTGTACGGCAATGAAAAATTTATCCTCTGATGTTTGGCATTTGTCGCACTATTGTTACATTGATGAGGACTTCAGCCGTGAAAAACTACTTTTGGTACTTGTGATGAAATGTGCAGGGTTCGTAGTTTTCTTTTGAACGTTAATCATAGTTTTCTAGATTTCTTTGATTGTATGCAGATGAGTATGAAGGAGGATGTGGCAAATATAATAGCACCCTTGCTGATGAGGCCAATCACGCGGTGGCCATTCTTTGCCTTCTTGGGTGGGGCCATTTTTTGTATGCTAGCAAGCAGTACATGCCACTTGCTTTCCTGCCATTCTCAGCGTGTATCATACATCATGCTCAGGGTTGACTATGCCGGTATTGCTGCCCTGATCTCGACATCTTTCTATCCTCCTGTTTACTATTCCTTCATGTGCTATCCATTCTTCTGCAATATGTATATGGGGTTCATCACTCTTTTGGGGATCGCCACAGTTCTGGTATCACTTATCCCAGTGTTTGAAAAACCAGAATATCGAGCTGTTCGTGCATCACTATTTTTTGGCATGGGCTTATCTGGGGTAGCCCCCATTCTTCACAAGCTTATTTTATTCTGGCACCAGCCCGAGGCGCTCCATACTACTGGATATGAAGTTTTGATGGGTGCATTTTATGGAATTGGAGCGCTGGTCTATGCTATGAGGGTTCCAGAGCGATGGATGCCTGGGAAGTTCGATATTGCTGGACACAGTCACCAACTTTTCCACGTACTAGTTGTTGCAGGGGCTTACACTCATTACCGCGCAGGGCTTGTTTATCTTAAGTGGCGCGACCTGGAAGGGTGCTGAAAATGATTAATCAAGAGAAGATAGCCCTGCTCGGGAAGAAGTGTTTCTATAAATAATTGGCTGGGTAATTAGCTGATCGGCCTTTGAGATTAGATATAAGCATGTGACGGGGATGCTTGTAATGATTGTTTTTTTATCAGCAGGAAGAATGTAACGCAACATTAGTTCTAGCAACCTATTGTGTAAGGAATCGTTCTAGATGGTTCATCAACAAGTTTTTTCTGTAGCTCTCTGGTGTAAATGCAGTTCTGTGCCTCCCCCAAACTACGTGTATGGGGTGCATATACGCGTAAGAGCTCGTGCTCAACGTCTGCAGCTTCAGATGTCCCTTGAAATGTTTCTTTCGACACCAAGAAACCGTAAATGACAAACTGGTTGCATCCATATCTTGCACCACCACTATTAATTGGCGTTTTGACGAATTGGTTGTAAGGTCTATTAGCTTTACTATTGAGATCGAGAGGGACAGAATATGAAAAAAAAGATTTGGACCAAAATTCAGCAATGCGTAGCTCAATTCACGTGCTTTCATTGAAATTTGAACTCAAGACCTCCCGCTTACTAAACCGGTGGTCTAAGCAACTGAGCTATGAAAGCTTCCCGCACAGTGAAATGTAAAAAATCTAGGTTCCAACGAAATGGGATGGCAGGGCCAGGGCCCCGTGGATGCTGTCATAATGATCAGCGACAGAGGTGGTCAGTTGTTTCACATGACTTGTTTTGGACATTTCTGAGTGAAACATCACTGTTGAGGCCTTGGCCTGGCCTGGCCTGACCTGAAGTAAAGCTTAGATCAAGTTTGGCACATCTCGTGAAAGCATAGGACTACTTTTGGTCCTACCGGAACCATCTTTGATAGTCGATAAATCTGCACTCCCCCATTTGCGGTTGAGCTACTACTTTTGAGGTGATTTGTATGGGTATGCGTGGCTCCATTTCCCTATTTTCACTTTACTTTCTAACTTGACTGGCCGTCTTTACTTGATTTATTGAGTTTTCCATTAGAAGATACTGTGAGATATGGTAATGTAAGTAAGGCCACATTAGCTCAACACAACCATGATTGGTTCTTATTCTTTCTGTCCCAAACAATAGAAAGATGGTAATTATAATGAGCAACTAAAAGGCTTCAAATATGACAATGTAGATAATAATCTCGGAAAGTCATGTTACTCTATTATGATAATCTTATTGCGAAAATCATACTCTACAAACAAAAGTCTAGTGTTATAAGGGATAAATATAACGTGCTCAAATTAGAACTAAAAGCCGTATTCCAAACATTATTAGAAAAGTGAGTTCAAACTTAAAAAGTGAAGTATCTTAATTGCCAATCCAAAAACCTCAGTCTATTATATACTTGTAGCCAGAGACAAACTCGAAATCTTGGAGGGAGTTGATGGGATCTTTTGGCTTACTCACAGCGTCAAGCCAGCTTCACCAAACAAACCTGTATCTTAGGCAACAACATGGTTTGCTAAAATAACATAACTACATTATGACAAATAATGAAATCTCAGATACTGTAAACTGTGTTTCCTGGCAACACTTTACAGGGTACTCTTATAGATTAATCTCGGATTTCTTATAAACTACTAGTAGATACTGTGCCCATACTGTGACTTCACCAAACATGTTGACTATGTATTTTATTATGATTCCAGTGAATTCAGATTATTGCACTAGTTTAATTCGAGACTTGGATTTATATTTCTTTTTTAAGGATAAGTTATTGCTTCTATTTTGATTATACGAAGATCCTTGTATGTCGACAATCAATAGTTACTAAATATAAACAATAGCACTTCCACTAACACTTTCAGCAATAATTTTAAACAATACTTTTTAACGTCACTAAATAAAAATTGCTAAAAAAACTACAGCAATCATTAATCGTTGCTATACAAAGATCGTTATCTTCTTATAACCCGAAAGCAGCCAAGTCTTGCCCTTTCACAAAAATTCACTACCTGATCCCCGCGTTGCCACATTCAGTACCGTTGGTCCAAAAATCTTGAGTCATATGTTCCCCTTTCGCCCTTTTAGGTTTTGCACTTCTTTTCATTATCTCCATCGGGAGGAAAGATGGAGAGGATTGGAATTTTGAAGCAAGGTCAATTTTGCCCATCTTAAGTAATGAGTATACAATCTTTATATACTAATTTTCTAAATGACCACCCACACTCGAAAATCCCTTGCTTTGTCTGTCTCTCTTCTCTATGTATTGCACGTTGTAGTTGCAAACAAAACTCGTATGAGTTACACTAATGCCTCTAAAGTAACAAGAATATTTTGAACCGTCTTGTTATCATACTAATATTTATTTTTCATGTACTTTTGATTGCAAGTTTGAAACACTGTTACTTTTAAAATTTTGAGATTAATTCTCAAACTCTTTTTTTAAGTGTCAAAGCGAGTTTATATATGATTTTTATAGTCATAAAGGTCATCGTATGTGTGTTGGGATATCGTTTTTTACAACAATTAGCTGAAATTTGTTTTTTACATACTTTTGATCATAAATTTGACCTGTTATTACTTTTGAATTATTGAAATTAATTGTCAGACTCTTCTAGTTGGTGTCAAAACGAGCGTTGCATACGATTTTTTAATGCCACCAAAAGTTACTCTCTGTGTGCGTGGGGGGGGGGGGGGGTTCATCTTTAACAACAGCCCAGAACGTTCATGGCGATTGCGGTCAACCTCCTTACCTCGGAGTAAACTAACTCCATGGCTGAAAGGGACATTAAAATCGGGAGTAGTAACGGGTGAAAATTGACAGACATTCGGACAAAAGAGCATCGGTAATCAAAGTGGGTGTTTACGTTACATGCTCACATTGTCCAAAATCATGGTGTCAATCACCTAATCACCACACGTAGACTCTGAAGAAACCAGAGGGCCCCACCCCCTGCCTCCCTCCTCTATATCCATCCCCATTAAAGCTCACCATTTAAGGATTCACCCAATGCATCAAAACCCCATAAAGAGGTTCTTCACTGTCACTGCACCGACGCTCTACCCAATCCCATAAATACCCCCCAAAATCCCTTTCGTCCCTTTGTTATGTATGTACTCTGTGCATCTCTCTCTCACACACAGACACACTGCGAGCGTTACGTTATAAGCTTGAAAATCTGACGATAGATACAAATGGGGTTTTAAACAAGAGTCCAGACGCCGACAAATCTCCGCTACTCGACGGGATATCACCGACTGAAGCCAAAACCAGCGACGTCACATGTCGCTCCTTAAATTGGTCGCGCCCGACCTGTCTCACTTCCAACCGTCGTCATCACTCATGGCCAAGCACTCGGGCCGGAGCAAATCGTTTCTGTCCGATGGGTTTCTCTTTGTCGGTGGAGCCATGGCCGCTCTCTTGCTCGTTTGGGCCTTTGGATCATTCGTGAACCCTACTCCCGCCACCGCCCCCAGTTATACCACCACCATTCCGCGGCCCGAGTCCAAATCCGCCCCCGCCGATGAGCTCTCTGCAGGCGCCGGCGGGCAGGGCTTTAACATGCTCTACGACCCACCCGACCCGACTTACTTCGACGACCCCAGCCTCAGCTACTCCATCGACGAACCGTTGAAGAACTGGGACCAGAAGAGAAAGGAGTGGCTCAACAAGCACCCGTCGTTCGCTGCCGGGGTATCGGATCGGGTTCTCGTGGTGTCCGGGTCACAATCCACACCCTGCAAGAACCCGATCGGGGACCATTTGCTGTTACGGTTCTTCAAGAACAAGGTTGATTACTGCCGCATCCACGGCTACGATATCTTCTACAACAACGTGCTGTTCCAGCCGAAAATGCATACCTACTGGGCGAAAATGCCAACGGTTCGGGCCGCCATGTTGGCACACCCGGAAGCCGAGTGGATCTGGTGGGTCGACTCCGACGCCGCCTTCACCGACATGGACTTCAAGCTGCCACTAAAACGGTACAAGAACCACAATTTGGTGGTTCACGGCTGGAACCGCCTGATTTACGAGCTCAAGAGCTGGACGAGCTTAAACGCCGGCGTTTTCCTCATCCGGAACTGCCAGTGGGCTCTGGACTTCATGGAGGTTTGGGCCAGCATGGGGCCCCAAACTCCGAACTACGAGAAATGGGGCGAGACATTGAGGACCACTTTCAAGGACAAGCTCTTCCCGGAGTCCGACGACCAGTCGGGCCTGGTGTATCTGCTGTTGAACGAGAAGGACAAATGGGGAAAGAAAATACACGTGGAGGGCGAGTATTACTTCGAAGGGTATTGGCTGGAGATCGTGGAAACACTGGATAACACCACCGACAAGTACTTGGAGATGGAGAAGGGGGTGCGCAGGTTAAGGAGGCGGCATGCGGAAAAGGTGGCGGAGAGTTACGCGGCGGCGCGGGAGGAGCACCTGAAGGGCGCCGGGTACGGCCGGGGGAGCTGGCGGAGGCCGTTCATCACGCACTTCACGGGGTGCCAGCCGTGCAGCGGCGCCCACAACCAGTTGTACTCCGGGCAGAACTGCTGGGACGCCATGCAGAGGGCTCTGAATTTCGCCGACAATCAGGTGCTTCGCAACTTTGGGTTCGTGCACCCGGATTTACTGGATTCCTCCTCCGTGAAGCCTCTGCCGTTTGATTACCCGGCCTGAGAGATCATACAGTATGATTAAAGAGGTACAACCTGGTATTGGCTTTAGCCTGTTTCTACAAGTTTGTTTTAGTCAAAAGATATCTGGGTTGTTTCTTGACCTGATGTAATTGTGTTATTATGAGTTCAGTTTGCTTCTCAAAATTGCCCCGCTGTATCATAGTGATGTGGATAAGTGCTGAAATTACCAGAATAAATTTGATTCATAAACAGTCAAACGTTAAATTTAAGCCGGATTTGGGCGATATACAAGTCATAAATTTAAGCCCATTTCGTCATTCGTCAAAGTAATGTTTGGTTTGGATTAACTGTATCATATGCTTCTTCATGGCAGTGATATGTTTTCTCAAACGTGTACGTTCTCAGTGAACAGTTAGTTCACCACCTAATGCAAGTGACAAAGAAGGTTTGCTGAATATTTTCGGCATCTTCTTGAAAAGTACATTACGTGAAGAGGTTGACTAATGTGAAGATTTGCTCATCTATTCACCAACTTACCATGAAATGGTATTATTACCACAAAAGCTTTCCTTCTAAATGGATATAGGATGTCTCTTTGTTGGAACACTTGCGGGTTCGTGTTCGTGAATCGTACATCATTTGAGACTCGACTTAATGATGCTATTTGAAAGTTCGCTTTCAGCAGAAAATGTTGTGCATAAATAGGAAAAAGCGGGGGAAGCTCAAAATAAAAGATAGACCCATCCAGAGAAGGAGAGTAAATATTTCGTGGTCCCGGATAATTAATCCAAACCATATATCTAGGATCATTAGACGGGGAGGACCAATGTGATAAATAGCAGAAGCGTGAAGAGAGGCATGTTAGTTACTTTACGGCATATTTATGTTAGTTACTTTACGGCATATTTAACTTCTTTATACGAGAAAATATTTGGTCGTTGTCTAACGCCACCTAATCAGCATAGATGGTATTAGACTACTACTAATATCGCGCCAATTAAGCGAGGTTGGCAAGTCGGGAGCCCAATGTCCAGCTAGATCTAAATTCTTAATCATGGTTTGTAAAATTAGATTTTGAATTTTTCTGAAAATTTTGAATTTCCCACCAACCATTTTTATTTGTAGATTTAAAATTTTTAATACATTTGATTTCTTTCTTCTCCCTCTTTCACGTCTCTGGGGCTATACGCCTATGCGGTGACGACCTGGGGAAGGCGGGCGAAGCAAACTGAATAATCCAACGTTTCAGTCAAGATCTCGCTTTACAAGAGCCTGGGATGATCATTTGAATGGTGGCCGTAGCAGGACTGAACACTTCTATCCAGATCATTTTCAGCCGCACCGGCCGATTTTCGAAGAGGACTCACCAAGCAACAATTCTTCTTCTTTCTTTTCAGGGGCTGCAAAATTTTCGAAGAGGACTCACCAAGCAACAATTCTTCTTCTTTCTTTTCAGGGGCTGCTTCTTGCAGTACCAGAGAGCAGCAATAGAGATTCTACGAATGACATGTTTGATCACATATTTGGTGATTTGGGACCGAGCTGCAACAGCCCATGGAGGAATTTGTCAGATTCCGGCACCTCCTCATCCTCTTCGTCCCATTCTCCGTTATACCCATCTCTCAGCAACACCGATTCACCCATTCAGGCAGTGATGGATCCATCTCTCAGCAACACCCACCTCGTTCAGCCAAGAAGAGAAGAATTCAACCAGGGAATCCAGGTAAAGCCCACTTCATATCAACTTCTCTACTTGAATGTTTCTACTTGAAAATATCAGATCAATCCATAATTTCATTTTGAAGTAGCCTTTTATGCTTTGATAACTTTAGTAATGACTCGATCAAGTGGAACTTTGTTTGCTGAATTAAGTGAAATTTGGAACATTTGAAGATTTCAGCTAATTATGAGTACTAACAATTTTCTGTTGATTGATAGTTTACTAGTCTTGCTTGTGTAGTGAAGTGGTATGACTATATCCACATGACTAATCTCGTAGCATTTTATTTGATATAAAGATAAACAAGTATATTCTAAAAGTGGAACATATGGCTCTCTAAATTTGAACCTAAAACCAAGAAAAAGGAGGAGAGAGAAAGGATGCTGATATGTTTTTATTTTTTTAATTTTGTTTCTTCAGAAATTAGGTATAAAAAGTGGGCTTTATAGATGAATTATCGGGGTGTAGGTTGTTGAACTTGAACGTATCAATCATTGCTTGAGGTTTACAATAAGATCAGTAGATTGTCAGCTTCCTAGATGGCACTGCTCTTTTTTCAGGTAAGAAAATCATGGATTTCTCTCATTCCATATCTCCTTTCCCCCCACCCCCACAACCCACTCTCAAAACACACGCACAACACTTCCATTGTTTGTTACACTTTGGTCAATTTGCTTAAATGGTATTCATGTCATATGTTTTTTCATATTCAGGATGCTGATCAGTTGAACACTGACTAGATAATCATTATAACTCATGAATAAAAAAAAAAAGGTAACTATGATGAATGTAACAATTTGGGAAGCAACATTGATCATACCGAAAAAAGCAATTTCAGAAGCTTTTATCTTTCTTTGATGAAATAGGCCAAGAAACATAATATAAATGTCAGAAGCTGACAATTTACCGCAAAAACAGGGCGATGGGATGGCCTTGAGAGTTCTAGAGATAAAGTTTCTTTTTAACTATTTTGCTTGCGGGCTAATACTATTGCTGTGGGGTGCTCTTCTTACTTGTTCATGAAAGTGCTCAACAGGTTATAATTTCGTTTGCTTAAATTGTGTTATAATGTTGAGTAATATAAATGATGACTGACTTTTAGGATTGGATATTGACCATGAGTTGTCATTTTGTTATTGCAAAATGATTTGCTTCTGACTTTTGATGCCATCAAGAAAGTTCGTTGCAGGATGAAGGCTGAAATATACTGGCAACCTGTGGGGAGGATTTGTTGATTTACTCTGTGTGTAAATTGTTTTGGGGGTATTTAGGGGATGAATCAATAGCTTCTTGTACATTGTATACTTTTGACCTGCCTTTTTTTTCCTTGTGAAAGATTTCACACTAAATTATTTCACCCAAAATTTCAGATGCTACGCACATGTTTGAGATTCTCCATTGTCCCACATCATACATTTATTTCTTTTTTCCATGTTTCTTGTTGGATTATTGGTATTGGAAGCAACGATAGCAACTAGTCCCTGTGGTTTTTGTTATGAAGAAATTAGTGTATGACTAAAACCATGATAAGAAAGCCAGTGTTGCTTAGCTAGTTACCATAGTATGTAGGCCAGTAGCAAGGTTAGTGAGGTTGGCAATAGTTTGGTTGTTTGTAAAAATCAAGACTTGGTATATACTGTTTGGTACATACCAGATTGTGTTGAATCAGTACCAAGCATGGTAACTTGGACCAAAATGTTGTCTAAACTAGCTAAAGGGTTTCTAAGGAGTATGATTGATATTATAATTGTATATGCATATGTTACTACAAAAAGGAATTAGATACTAAGAAAAACAAATAATGTGGTGATATAAGTTGTATTTAAGTTGATTTTTATGTTAGAGAACTGCAAATATCAAATACTGCACTTCTTGAAGTCCTATGCGTTAAAAATTAATTTGTTATAAAATTCTTGTTATCAATCTAGTAACAAAAGTTGAACAACTAGTCACCGGTACATTGAGAAAAATAACAGAAGTTGTTCATGTCATTAACGAGTGCCACCTTCACCAATATTTCTTATCCGCAACTTGTCTTGTTTACAAGTGAAAAGAAAATTCAAATAACCAAAAGTAATATGCTAAAAAAAAAATGACTAAATTATAACTGATCTCCATAGAAGTAACAACACATGGTAAATTTGGAGCTTCAATGTTTGCGTGACATTCCTGCACGTGATGGTCCTCCATTAAGTTCTTCTGAGGAAAAGAAATCCTGTAAGAAAAGAAATTAAACATCTCTTCGTTTATAATTATTCATAAATTAATATACCCGTGTTTTCACATGGCAAGAGTTAAGCAAACCTATAAAACTGTTGGACGGTGCCTACAATAAAGAAGTACATTTTCATTAACTTATTATTATACTAAAAAAAACATTCTTAAGTAAACATAAACTTTTGTTATCTGACTCAAAAGTTGTGTGACATTAGTATTATCAAGGGACCCTGCTTGAGAAGGCACGAAATAGAATAATACGTTAATGAAAATGCCACGATATTAGTCATGTGGATATAGTCGTACCATTTCACTACACAAGACTAGTAAACTAGTAAACTTTTGTTATCTGACTCAAAAGTTGCTTAACGGAGAATGGGACGAAGAGGACGAGGAGGTGCCGGAATCTGATGAATTCCTTCATGGGCTGTTGCAGCTCGGTCCCAAATCACCAAATATGTGATCAAACATGTCATCCGTAGAATCCCTATTGCTGCTCTCTGGTACTGCAAGAAGCAGCCTCTGAAAAGAAAGAAGAAGAATTGCCGCTTGGCGAGTCCTCTTCAAAAATCGGCCGGTGCGGCTGAAAATGATCTGGATAGAAGTGTTCAGTCCTGCTACGGCCACCATTCAAATGATCATCCCAGGCTCTTGTAAAGCGCGATCTTGACTGAAACGTTGGATTCTTCGGTTTGCTTCGTCCGCCTTTCTCAGGTCGTCACCGTATAGCCACGGAGAGGTGAAAGAGGGAGAAGAAAGAAATGAAATGGATTGAAAATTTTAAGCCTACAAATGAAAATGGTGGGTGGGAGATTCAAAATTTTCAGAAAAATCAAAATCTTATTTTACAAACCATGGTTAAGAATTTAGATCTAACTAGACATTGGGTTCATGACTTGCCATTCTCGTTTAATTGACGCGATATTAGTGATAATCTAACACCACGTATACTGATGACTTTACGTTAAATAATCACCAAATATTTTCTCGCTTCAGACGGTCTTGACCACCAAAAAATTTCTTTAAGAGAAGGAGGTATCACTATCAGGTATGTGTAGCTTGACATGAAATGAGAGGATGTGAACGGTGGACACAACGTCTCCTCATGGGGCAAAGCAACTCAAGTAGTCTTTAGGTTTTTAACAGTGGACTCTTTCATCTTCTCCAGCTCTGCCTGTTATCTGTGCCGGTCTCTCGCACACAATGCATCCTACCATTACTGTGATAATAGGGCACGATGTGAACCGTTTGACAGCATTGAAATGTTCTTGTAATTATGGCTATTTGGTCTTCTTGCTTCTCTGCTGTTTATCCTCTTTGCTTTTTGCTTTTCTACCTTTCCACTTTATTAAATGCTAAAGCACCTTAGTTAGTGCCTTCGCTTTTCTGGGGCTTAACAATGGCATGATTCTTGGATGATCTATCCGCTTGGTAATAAGGTCTCGTGTGGGATGGATGCATTACATTGTTGAGTGGGGTGCCTTTTGCGTGTTTCATCTTTTATGTATGTGCATGGTAGACGAGTTATCTTTTGCACTCAATTATAATTTTGTTTATCCTTTCCTCAGTGACCGCTTTAGTTGGATGCCCAATTTTTTTTTCCTTTTTTTTCTTTTGTAATTCTTTCAATGCCACCCACTCGAGAATGAGGCACCATCAAAGTTTTAGTTTATTGTAAAACATGTCACCCTCATATTCGTTATGCTTTAGATTGAATTCCATTTTGTCAGAATTGATAGGAAACAGTTTGAGATGAGAGAGTTGTTGCAAGTGAGGTTCACGAGTCACTGTTTAGAAACTTGTTTGGTAATATAGGAGGAGGTTTACGAGTCATTGTCTTTGAATATCGTATATGATCACGAAAATCATTACTTTAGTCACTTATCAGTTTATTAGTATCTTCCGCGTAACAACAATGTCAGCGAAAATTTTTAGAGTGTGACATCTTTTGCTCCGAAAGAACTAAGAAAACACCTTAGATGTCTTCCCAAATGCTCATATTAAAGAATAAAAGATTTGTCAAAGAATCACGAATCCCAGTGAGGTTGAGGGTATAATTGTACCAGTGTCTGCTGGTACTTTTCCTTTTTCTTTTCCTTTTTGGGTTTAATCAGAACCCAAGACCACATGACTCTCCCATAAGTTTTTGGAAGAATCAGAAATTAAGTGCCAGTTTTGAGATTTATTTTCTTTTCTTTCATAAAGAATGGGCATCCATACATTTCAAGGAGAGTGCTATTGTCTATTGGTTATTGCATCAAATATTGGCTGGTGGTTGATAGTGTCTAGGAGATACATCTGAAAAGAGATACAACTCTCTCAACGTCAAGAGAACCTAAGATGAAATCCAAGAAGGCAGTCGTAGAATCTGGATTTAAGAAACTACGGTCCTCAAGAAATGCAGTTTCTTTTCACCTGAAGAAATGCATCTAAAGAGTGCAACATCTCAAACATGTGCACCACAAAGATCAAACTTCTCGGTATAAAAGGTCTCTTTTGATGCGAATCAAGAAATCTACAATGTGGAAGACCTAGAAGAAAGAAGCGACATGGTCCACTGCAAGGGACTTCAATGCTGGTACTTGGTTTCTCATCCGATATGTATGGATGGGCCTTATCTTCTGTTATAGACTTTATGCTGGCACTTGTTTCTATCTGCCTTAGCATGGAGTTCAAGGTTTCTCTGAATTGCGTCATCGTAGGCAATGCCGAATATTGACACAATGGTATGTAGTTTTGAACACTTTTTAACACTACGTAGTCGATCACAATCACTATTCAATGAGTAACGATCGTGATCGACTACCTTATCTTAGGCTGGCTACTTTGGTGCTGAAATAATTTGCAGCTCTTTTGGGTTATTCCCACCACCACCCCTTTAACACCACCATTGCGCTGCAACAATAAGATTGCCTCGTGTATAATCTGCTGCATTGCATGTCCAAGCAGACTGCAGCAGTTCCTTCTAAACGATCTGAAGGCAATTTACAGGGAGAGATCTCAAGCTTTGCGCGACGCATGCACCTTATGACAACTGGTCAAGTCACCATTCCGCTAATGAAGCATCACTATGCAATTATGGTGTTAGTAATTCTATGGTAATTCTTTCAATGCCACTCACTCTAGAATGAGGCACCATCAAAGTGTTAGTTTATTGTGAAAAATGTCACCCTCATTTCGGCTTTGGACATTTTCTTTATGCTTTCGATTGATTTCTATTTTGTCAGAATAGAGAGGAAAACATTTGAGATGAGAGAATCGTCGCAAGTGAGGTTCAAGAGTCACTGTCTAGAAATTTGTTTGGCAATATAGGAGGAGGTTTGCTAGTCAATGTTTAAGAATATCGTAAATTTGTTTGGGTTTAATCAGAACCCAAGACCACATGACTGTCCCATAAGTTGTTGGAAGAATCAGAAATTATTAAGTGCCAGTTTTTTTTTTTTGATACAACATGAGAATTGCATTAAAAATGAAAGTTTTACAGATACTCTGTTGTAGAGCTTACAAATATTATAGGTTACGACATTCTCGTGACTCTGTATACATGACCACGAAGGTTGAAACATATCGATAAACCTAATAAACTTATATACGTTCGAATTGAATTATAGTAGAGTATATCCTACACTCTTGAAAAAAGAGTATATCCTATACTCTAACTCAACTTAAAGAAACTTGTAAAGGCTACCGGTTTAATAATCCAAAAGAACGGAAACAAAATAATTGCAATACAAACACAAGGTAGTAACAATACAATAGACACTCTGGACGGGACAATCCAAAGGTGAGCATGCCATTTAAGAAGGCGCGACACATAACCACTGATTTTCAACACCGCTATGTTCATCCTCTACTTTCACGTATCAAATTCGAACCAAATTAGTGCAATATTAGCCGGAGGACCACTACTGACCCACAACATACCAAAGCAGCAACTCAGGTCGCTCAAAACTAAAAAAAGAGCCCTAAACCACCCCCTCTTGCCCCTAAAACCCCACAATACTGGACTCTACGTCCCTCCCTCCTTCCCAGGGCTTGGATCCCCCCTTTTTCTTCCCAACAGAATTCACCCAACCCCCCCTGAGACCTTATCCCCCCACCCCTCCCTCCCTAGACTCCATGGGTTCCGAGAACAAACCCATAAACTAGGTTAAACCCCTCAACAACAAGCCCCTGATGCTACTAAAACCACCACAACCAACCACAAACCCATCTTTAACCACTTTGCAATAGGAAACAGATAAGAATGGAATATAACAAGCTGAAGGATGTCTTAGAAAAGACGGTCAAGTCACCGATAAAGTTCAGGCCATCGCCGGCGAGATTCCGGTCACCGCCAGCGAGATTCCGATCACCTCCAGTGAAACTGTGGAAAAGAAGACGATCGGGCAGATCTGCCTAGATCGGAGACTTACCTTGAGGTCGTCGTCTCCGATTAGATCTGGTTAGCCGTGCCTCGCCACTGTCATCCCCCCATTTGTTCCCCCGTCCATGCTCACGCCGTAAAGGTACCACCATATGAGACCGAAAATGAGACCTACAAACTAATCATTGTAGTGGCTGCCGCCTCACGCGCGCGAAAGCACGGTGGGGCGGCCATGGTCGTTTTCTGAGGAGCCAGGTTTTAGTGAGAAGTCAGAGGATATTTAGAGAGAGAGAGTTCCTCTGTATCTGTTAAAGTGCCAGTTTTGACTGTCCCATATGTTGTTGGAAGAATCAGAAAAAATGTTAAATACATATTAGTACCCTGAAACTACCCTGGAATCTTACATGAGGGTCTAAAAGTTTATTTTTTTTTACACCAAAGGGTCTGTAGTTTCAAATTCACAATAAGCAAGGACTTTCGTCCAAATTCCTAACGATCTCGTCAAAACCGTCAGGGGCAATTTTGTCAACTTAGGTTTATTTTTGGGTTAAATACACTTTAGTATCCTGAAACTATCCCAAAATCTCACCTGAGGGTCAAAAAATTTATTTTTTTTACACAAAAGGGTCAGTAGTTTCAAGTTTGTAATAAGTAAGGACTTCTATCCAAATTCCACCACCATAACCACTCCTTGATGCAAGTGTATGCCATTTCTCTATCATCACCCACCCCACGACCTCCATTAACACCATGTCACCACCGTAACGTCCCTCCCTCCTCCTTCCCCGTCTCTCTGCCTAATGGCGCTATTAAATATTACTAATTGAAACCACTATCCTACACCACCACAAATATTCCAAACTAAACACTCAATTAAATCGAATCAAAGGAAAATGTGTTAATCGAAGCTTTGAACAGAAAAGTTATAACTTCTAAAAATGAGGGATGATCAGGATTGTAGATCCAATTAGAAATAGATAAATACAACAGAGGCATTGGTCGCCAGTGACGAGCCGTGACTGGTCGTGTATAACCAGTGGTTGATCTGATCGTGGTTTATGTCAATCATGGCAGTCGTGGCCCTGGTGGAGGTCGGCGATGGATCTACGTCAGTGGGTCAGGTAGTGGAGATCTGGTCGATCTGGTGGTCATTCGGCTATGATGTTGCGCTGATTGTTGACGGTGACTATGTTGGTGTCGCCGTGGTGTTGTGGTATTGGCGTTGGTGGCTATGTTAGAGCCGGCGGTGATGTGATGAGACAATGCCCGCGGTGATGCGATGAGACGATGCCGACAGCGACACCGTCGCATGGTGGTGGTTCGGTAATGATGATGCCGATTTGGGTGATTTGGTGTCTTTGTGTATTTCAATTGTTGGTGGGGCTTAGGTAAAAGGCGGGCCGTGTGGGTAGGGGTGGGGTGAAAATTTGAAAAGGAAGAAGAAAAGAGGAAGAAGAAAAGAGGAAACAAATTGAAACTATAGGCCCTTTTGTGTAAAACATATTCTTTTGCACCCTCACGTGAGATTTCGGGGTAGTTTCAGAGTACTAAAATGTATTTAACTCAAAAACAAACCTGAGTTGACAAAATTGCCCCTGAAGGTTTTGACGAGATCGTTAAGAATTTGGACGGAAGTCCTTATTTATTTTGAATTGAAACTACAAGCCCTTTTATGTAAAAGATAAACTTCTGGACTCTCATGTGAGATTTCGAAATAGTTTCAGTATACTAATTTGCATTTAACCCAATCAAAAATTAAGTGCCAGTTTTGATATTTTTATTTTTTCTTTTCTTTCATTAAGAATGGGCATCCGTACATTTCAAACACAGGGTTATTGGCTGTTGGTTGTTGTGTCAAATATTAGCTGGTGGTTGGTATTTTCGAGGAGGTAAACATATACAACTCTCTCAACGTCAAGATAACCTAAGGTAATGATGCCATGGAAAGTTGGTTCGATAGTTACGTGGAAGTGCCACAAAGGATACAGTCCAAGTCAGCTGCCAGCTGTACAAAGTAAGATGCAGTGAGGGTAGAGTAAGGACAGAGAGCAAGGCTTCCCAGGCAGGCCGTGAGCAGTGACAGTGCTGTAGAGACAAGGCTGAGACGAACTGGACCGACAGTCGACAATCTCAGCTAAGGTCCACGTCAAGGTCCAATGTCACGGTCCAATTATGTTTCTCTCTAAAATTCAGTAGCTTTGGATTCTAGAGTGAGAAAGTGATTTTGTGAGAATAAGACAAGTTGTTTTTAAACGAATTTGAAAGTCCTCTATTTATAGGCAAAAATATGCATGTGTCATTGTTGCCATATGTCACCCCCTAGGAGAGACATGTCACTAGGGGGTCCACAAATACCCGTGCTCCTTTGGACTATAGGTTCCCATATGTGTGTTGCTTTCCCCACAACAACGTCGCTCTACTATGTTTGAAAGAACTGACCACATAGCGTCGGCATGATCGGAGTAAGACTTTGCCTGTCACCTGTCCAGGCCCTTACTGAATTACAAAGGGATGCGTCGAGAGATGCGGAGAGAACCTGACAGCGGTGAAGGAGGGTTTCTGTGCCCAACTGCCAGGAGGACTAGGCGGGCTGCCCTCCAAAGACTTGCTCCCATCTCGGAGTGACCCGGGGGTCATCGTTCTGGAGGTGCCGATGATCACGGGTAACGTGAGTGCGACGTTGTCACAGCTCAGGCGTGCCTAGTGTCATGTAAGTCACCCCAGGCGGAGATAGCTTCTATGGTAGTGAGCCTATCCCGCTGCTAAGGGTCCTCATGCCGGAGCACAGGAACGAAGCCCTTAAGAATACTGCACACTCCGGAGAGTGGGTCGAAGCATGTTCCACGTCCATGGCAGGGTCGCATGGTGTGGGCATCGACGATCATCGGTAACGTGAGTGCGACGTGGTCACAGATCAAGCATGCCTAGTGTCATGCAAACCACCCCAGGTGGAGACAGCTTCTGTGGTAGCGAGCCTATCCGATTGCGAAGGGTCCTCATGCCGAAGCACTACGAGCGAAGCCCCTCGGAATGCTGCACACTCTACAAAGTGGGTCGAAGCATGTTCCACGTCCATGGCGGGGGCACATGGTGTAGTGAATGAGTGTGGTGCCTGGGGGCACATAAGATGAAAGTGGCGCATGGGCGCGGTGCCAACGACACGAGGCATGAAAGTGGTGCATGGGCACGACGACCTCTATTGCGAGATAATACCTGGTGCCAAGGGCACATGTTATGAAAGTGGCGCACTGGTGTGGAGACCTCTGTTGCGAGACAATATCTGGTGTTAGGGGCACATGTTATGAAAGTAGTGCACGGGAGCAACGCCGTCTGTCACGAGACAATACCTGGTGCCGGGGGCACATGTTATGAAAGTGGTGCACGGGTGGGGCGTTGTCTGTCGTGGAAGTAAGCGTCGTGCTGGGGGCATGTGACGCATGAGCGGCACATGATGTGGCAACGTCTATCCCGGAAGTAGGCTTTGTGCCGGGGGCACGTGACGCATGAGCAGCGCAAGGATGCAGGTGACTGGTGTGTGGTAGTGGGCGTTGTGCCAGGGCACGTGAAGTATGAGCAACGTAGGGACGCGGGCAACTGGTGTCGCGAAAGTGGGCGTCGTCCAGGGGGCACGTGATGCATGAAAGGGGCATTGCACCGGTGACGGTTGTCGCGGAGATGGACGTTCTGAAGACGGTGCGCGATAGGTGCCACAGAGTCGGCGCGGAGGTGATGAGGGGGGTAGTGAAAACGGCCAGCAGCCGTTGGTGATGGACGTCCCGGAGATGACGTGCAAGCGCTGGCAGGCGTCGGGGACTGCACAAGGTCAAGGTGGAGGACAAGCATTGGAGGAAGGCAAGCCAACCCTCAAGGGAAGGCAGAGGCCGACCCCTAGGGGAAGGCCAAGGCTATCCCCCTATGGCAATTTGGCAAGGTGTATTGATGGGCGGTGTGCGAGGGCCGAGGGGCGATGAGGTGTTGCCGTAAGTTATGCAAAAATCAATTTCTTAGTGACGAAGTACCATAGAAAAAGTGAAAAATGCACGTGACTTGAGTGTACACGTTTTGATCGGTTGAAACCGATAAAAATTGACTGTTGACTGCGTCGATGTGTCGAGCAGAACATGACTCACAGTGGGCCCTTGGGCGTGATCAAAGTAGGTTGAGAACAGATAAAATCCAAGAAGGCAGTCGTACAGTCGAACAGGATTTAAGAAACTACGGTCGTCTAGAAATGCAGTTTCTTTCCACCTGAAGAAATGCATCAAAGGAGTGCAACATCTCAAAGAAATGCATCACAAAGATCACGTTCTCGGTGTAAAAGCTCTCTTTTGATATAAATCCAGAAATCTACAATATGTGGAACCTAGAAGAAAGAAGCAACATGGTCCACTGCAAGGGACTTCAACGCTGACACTTGGTTGTTACCTTACGTTTCTCAGCCCATGTGTATGGATGGCCTTATCTTCTGTTATAGACTTTATACTGGCATTCATATCCATCTGCCTTAGCCTGGAGTTTAAGATTTCTCTGCAAATATGCGTCATTGTAGGCAATGCGGAACATCGAAACTCTGGTATATGTAGTATTGAATACTGTTCAACACTACTTAGTCGATCACGATCACTTTTCATTGGTAATCGTGATCGAATACCTTATGCTTTGGTGCCGAAACGATATGTAGCTCTTTTGGGCTGTTCCCACAACCACCCTGCACACCATTGCGCTACAACAAAAGATTGCCTTGTATATAATCTGCTGTATTGCATGTCCAAGCAGAGTGCAGCAGTTATTTTAAACCATCGAAGGCCATTTTATATGGAGAGATCTCAAGCTTTGATTCTTTTGAACTAAGATACGGCAAAACAAATGATATTTAGCTACCGGAGTTCCTATTTTTCTCTTTACTTGGAAGACGTTTCTGGCAAGATCTCTCCCTTAAGGCAGCAACAATCAACTATGAATTATTGGTGGGAAGTTGATGAACACACACTACCATTGCTGTCAATTTAAAACGTTTACTTTTGTCAAGATTTGAGCCTAAATTATTCCATAAATCTTTTCGAATTGCTATTTTTAAGGCATGATAGCTGCCTGTGAAGTTTTTTTTTGAAAGGAAAGTCATTTTCATTAATACAGAAATAAAGGAAAATTAGGAAACAGCTTCCAACACAAAGGGGAGGCCGACATCTCTGAGACATCCAGCAACAATAACGATAGAGAGCAGTCCGTTCAGCAATAGGCGGCCTCAATCCTCCTGCAACACTAACGGCATTCCGACTGTTGAAACGATTACAACAATCATCGTGCTACCACGTAACACGTAATGGGTTCGAAAACATACCGTACGAAGTCTCCGAAAAATTCCGACGTAGGATCCTTGTTGTTACGAGCCTCCAACACGCTTGATCTTTTTCGCAGGTACGAAAACGGCTACTAGAGTCGAGTTCTTCGTCCACGAACCAAATCCTAGAGCTTGGTGATTGCTCTAGAGAGAGTGCTATAGAGAGAGGGATTATTGCTATGACTTTCTTTTTTTATTGGGATATCTCTAGCCTTTATATAGAGATACAATTAGAGACTGGCTTTACCTCCAACTCTTAGGAGATAAAGATGTATTTACCTCAAACACTTAGGAGATAAATATCCTCTAATTAACTGTAATTATCCAGACTAACAAATACACATTATCTGTTAGTGGGCGGATAATGGGTCCATTGACCCAATTTATTAACAGCTCCCACTCGCCCACACACAGGGCAAATAAATCGTAGTCCCTCTTTATCTCTCGTCCACTCATCTCCTCATACAGGAAATGGAACGTGCGACCTACGAGAAAGGATGTCCAGTTGAGGAGTATTGTATTAAGTTATCACCAAACTAACACAATACATCACTCCAATAAATCTCGTATGTACCCCAGATAGTTCAACTACACCAGATTAAACACTCTCAAATCCCTCATAATGAGCAGTGTTAAACCTCTCATATGTTATGTATTCATGACTCATATCGAAACGAAAATCGACAAAGTCGCCCGGGCTATGAATCACACAACATGATGTAATATTGAACTTTCTTCCCAAAGCCCTCATGTCATTCCAATTAGACCCAACCGCTTTCCTAGACATGCCCCGCGAGACCGCATCATCCATGATCCAAGGGTACATGCTAAAGTAGCGACATTGAGTATCCTCTTCATGACATAGTCTAAGGTGAAAAGGGTACCATATATGATCAAAAATTTTGATCCAAGTGGCTCACACAGTGACGAAGCAGGGATTCATTCGTCACTCCCACTGTCGGTCTGCATTTAGCACATGCAGTATGATTTGCATGCTATGGCGTAACCCTCAAGGGCGTGTCACATAAATGTATAATAAATACGCCATACGAATCTAAGTCTAGTCGCTGTACAAGCGCCTAACCTGAGTTTTTCAGCCCAGTCACTCTCATAGTGCCTGCCTGAAATCTCACATTCGGCTGTAAACAGGCTACATAGAGTTGTGGAGATACTCTATGATCGACCTACATTTATTAGGTCTCATCTTAGCTCCAACTAAGGCGACATGTTTGCTTTATAAGCTGTATCATCTTATTCGCCCACTTGGCGCTTAAGACAATTATGTCTCATCTTGCTCGCTATCTTAGCGCCAAGGTGAATTACCCGTGTGAGTGGGTCAATTCGAGCCTGGTGACACTCTCAACAAGGATGTATATGTAATCACAAAGATTATCCATTCATTCCAAAATAAACTCAAATCAAGGAATGAAAATTTAATATAATAAATGTCAAGTACATAAGATGCCATAAACATATCAAAACCTACGTAGTCCCATACTCCTAATGTGAGAAAGGAAAACATCTCTAGCAATGGGCTTGGTCAAAGGATCAGCCACCATTCTGCCAGTAGGTATATGTTTCATGGACACCTCTCCTTGCGCAACTAAAGTTCTAATGAAGTGATAACGAAGGCCTATGTGTTTGGCCTTCCCATGATATTTGGGGTCCTTTACAAAATCTAGGGCAGCTGTATTGTCACAGTGAACAGTGACAGCCTCATCTGCATGAGCTGTAACCCCTAAAGACTGTAAGAATGACCTCAACCAAACAGCTTCCTGGACTGCTGCTGAACAAGCAACATACTCCGACTCCATCGTGGATAGGGCGATGCAAGTCTGTTTCTTGCTGCACCAAGAGATAGCTCCACCTCCTAGTATGAATGCATAACCTGAAGTGGATCTGCGCTCATCTCTATCACCACCCCAATCAGCATCGCTGTATCCTCTCAGTCTCAAGTCTCCACCATGATAACACAGGACGAGATCAGCGGTTCCACGCAAGTATCGAAGGATCCTCTTCACCGCATTCCAATGAGCGGGTCCAGGATTACTCTGATAACGACTCACCATTCCAACGGCATAGCAGATGTCTGGACGCGTACACAGCATAGCGTACATCAGACTTCCTACTGCAGCCGCGTAAGGCACTTTGGACATCCGATTCTTTTCCTCATCATTCTTTGGGCATTGGTCTGTGGTTAAAGTACACGCCTTGTCCATTGGAGTGTCTATGGGTTTTGAGTTATGCATACGAAATCGTTCAATGACTTTCTTGATGTATGTCTCTTGAGACAAACCGAGAAGTCTCTTTGGACGATCACGTATGATTTTAACCCCGAGCACATAATTAGCTTCTCCCATGTCCTTCATCTCAAAAGTTGAGGACAACCACTGCTTAGTGGCGACAATGGAACTCATGTCATTTCCAGCTAAAAGAATGTCATCCACATACAAAGAAAGGATTAGAATATTTTTCTTGGATCGTTTTACGTAAACGCAATGGTCTTGTTCAATCATTTCAAAACCTATAGAGGTAATGGCATGATGAAACCTAAAGTACCACTGCCTAGACGATTGTTTGAGACCATATATAGAACGTTTGAGACGGCAAACTTTGCGCTCATGTCCTTTGACTTCAAAACCCTCGGGTTGAGCCATATAAATCTCTTCGTCTAGTTCTCCATTGAGAAACGCAGTCTTAACATCCATATGAAAAAGTTCTAAATCCTGCTGGGCGACAATAGCTAGGATCAGACGAATTGAAGCAAATCTCACCACTGGGGAGAAAGTATCTTCATAGTCCACACCCCGCAGTTGGGTATAGCCTTTCGCCACAAGACGTGCCTTATACTTGTCGATTAACCCATCTACCTTGCGTTTGACTTTAAAAACCCACTTGTTTCCAATAGTCTTGCGCCCTGGCGGAAGGTCAATCAACTCCCAGACTCGATTCTTTTCCATTGAGCTTAACTCATCCTTCATTGCAGCCATCCACTCATTTCTAGCAGATGAAGATAAGGCTTCTTCCACAGAAGTAGGCTCGTCTTCATCATTTGGAGTGCACATAAGAATTTCACCGTCAATCTCAAAACGACGACGTGGAACTCTTCCTCGTGCACCTCTGCGCAGTTGAGAATCTTGTTGACCTGATGGTCCTTGTGGTGTGCTCCCACTGTCTGGGATACTCCCACTAGGTTGAAGGTCACTTACACTATCTTCAGCGACAACCGGATGAGGAACTAATTCCCCACCTTCGCTTGAAGATGGTAAAGTGGGTTCAACCTCCTCTAACTCATAGAGGTCAAGATTCTTACTCGCATCTCCAATGCTAGGAAAATCACTCTCTATGAAATCGACATCACGAGACTCTATTTCAGTCCTTCCACCATTTGGATGTTCACCATACATTACATAACCTTTAGAGTTTTCAGAATACCTTAGAAAGATACTCTTCTTTGCTCTAGGCCCTAGTTTCCCATACTTATGAGAAGTACTGTGAACATAACCTGCTGAGCCCCATGGGCGCAAGTTATCCAAATTTGGCTTTTGGTCATTCCAAAGCTCATAAGGGGTGGATTTGACTGACTGTGAAGGCACACGATTAAGTATATAGGCTGCAGTCAAAAGGGCATCCCCCAAAAAGATATAGGAAGGTTTGCTTGCGCCATCATAGACCTAACCATGTCTAACAATGTTCTATTCCTTCTTTCCGCAACACCATTTTGTTGTGGAGTATTAGGAATAGTAAGTTGCCTGCGTATCCCCTTTTCCTCACAAAACTTCTTGAAGTGATCTGACAAATATTCGCGTCCTCGGTCAGTGCGAAGAGTTTTTAAATTCTTCTCTTTCTGATTCTCAACCTCAGCTACAAAGCGTTTGAAACAGTCCAAAGCTTCGTAGCGGTGAGATATCAGATACACATAACCATATCGCGTATAATCGTCTATCAGTGTAAGGAAATAAGAGGCGCCATGGCGTGCCTTTACACTCATAGGTCCGCATATATCAGAGTGAACTAGCTCAAGTGGTTGAGTTGCTCTCACAGCCTTTCCAAAAGGCTTCCTGCATGCTTTACCGGCCAAACAAGCCTCACAAGTTTGTAGATTGACTTTTGCGAGTGGGCCTAAAAGGCCTTCTCTAGCCAAACGAGTCATTCTATCTTGGCCTATGTGGCCCAGTCTTGCATGCCAGGTGGTAGAATCATTCACAATATTATCATTCACCACATAAGAATAAGAAGACTGAGAATCAATTAAATCCAATTGAAAAAGACTATCCATGCGAAAACCATGTCCGAACAAAACATCATCCAAAAAAATGTCCAACTTATTACCCCTAAAAATAAAGGAAAAACCACTGTCTAATAAAGCAGTAACTGAAAGTAGATTAAGCCGAACTGTGGGTGCATATCGCACATCCTCTAGAATCAATGTGCGCCCAGTGCGCAACTTGAGCTGGTAAGAACCAACCCCTAGCACCTCTTCGGAACTATTGTTTCCCATGAAGATATGTTTGCTACCCGCTGGAATCCGGTGATAATCTACGAACCCCTCTCGATCACGTGCTACATGTTTTGTTGCACCTGTATCCACAAACCACACAGGTTGGGAATGAGCAACCATCACATGTGAGGAAACATATAACTGAGAGAGAGATTCTGAAAGTACCTTCTTCGGCTCAGTGCAATCACGAGCGAAGTGTCCTTTCTGTTGACAGTTGAAGCATTTAACTTTAGACAGATCCTTTTTCCCACCACGTTTTCCTCTCTTGCGTTTCTTCATTTTTCCTTCCTTTGGCGCAGAAGTGCTAGCCTCGCCTTTCTTACCTTTCTTACTTTGTCTTTCGCGCTTGCCATTTGCATTGCGCGATCCCCCTTGGGCGACATAAGCAAGGGTCTTGTCAGTATCTCGAGTCTCGTCCTCAAGGATGACATGCTGTGAAACATCAGAAAAGTTCTTGATGTTTTCACTGTGGGTCAATATCTGTTTCATATTGGCCCACGAGGCAGGAAGGGACCTTATGACAGCTCTGACTTGCTGCTCATCTGTGAGCGCATGGCCAGCATCCCTTAGCTTACCAATCATATTGGACATCATCCTTAGATGTTCACTCATGGTATGTTTAGGGTCTTTTGTGTACTCCTCAAACTTAATCACAAGGCTACGAAGCCGCGTAGTTGAGGTTCCACCAAAAGAAAACTTGAGCTGATCCCATAAAGCTTTGCAAGTTGGAAGTTCATCATACTGCCCAATTAGATCATTTTGCAAGCTGCTCAACAAGGTGTAGCGCGCACTACGATCTTTCTGATTCCATTTCTGGTAGGCAGTGTGGTCTCTTAGGGGTTGCGCCTCAGTTGGCGCGACCATCTCCTTGGTCAAGTGCTCCTCGAGCTCTTGTTCGTTCAGCATGAATTTCATCTTTTTGTGCCAAACGTCATAATTATCTCCGTTAAGTTTCTCACCCTTAACGAGATCAGCTATGACATTTTTGGTGGCCATTATTTTCACTACATTAGATTGCGCAAGGAAAAGACATTAATTATACATCCTTATTTTTTATTTCAAAAAATTCAAATGAAAAACATAATCCTTCCTCACATCATGAAATCGAAAATCTGCTAAGCTCGTAATCATCTCCCATGTATGTGAGTTGGGAAAAATATTTTTCAAGTAATTTTTCGCAATAAATTTCATCATCATATAAGCCACAATATAATAAATCATCCACATGATAATTTAGAACAATATAATTGCACCATGCAATAAGTGTGCAAGGACTCCATTGAGCCCTATTGGCATTCTAATAACTTATGCTAAGAAAATTCTGGCTTGAATAATGTGCGTGCGAAATTACATCCCCGTACAAGGCTTTCTCGAAATATACAGGGAAATAGCAGAATACAACATCTTTGAGAATCCTACTACAAACTACTCCAATAAAACAAATGGAGATGCCGCACAGCACATTATTCTCAAAAGAATTTTCTTAAAGCAAGAGTAAACACATTAAACATAAGTTTCTTTAGAATGCCAATCTAATATCCATCCATTTAACCTAAAACTAGCATACTCAAATAAGAAGTTACAGGGTAATAAAATGGATGAATAGGCCACATTCTCCTCCCAAGGAAAACGGGCGACAAGGGCCTTGAAAATATAAATGGTTTAAAAGTGTGGATTTACCAAAAACCCAACAAATATACCTCAAAAGTATATTTAAACCATAACACAAATCAAGGCAAGCATGTAACAAATTAGACATAATTTATCTATGTCATATAACTCTCCAAAAATATTTATTGCTACTCACGAAGTGCAAAAAATAATATTTACGCATTATTCGTATTTTTGGGAACCACAAAAGTACCACAAAAATACTCACAAATGACCAAAAACTGAGAGATAAATCCTAAAAAATTGGCAAACAGTAAATTTATCCTTAATATGCCCTCTGGAATTAAATAAAAATTCTGTGTGTATAAAACAAAATTTTAAAGTTAATTTTTCATAGAAAAAGTCGTTTAAAAATTAAACAGAACACACACAGAGGGTATAAAGGTAATTCAACACCATTGAAAATTTTCAGAAGGCACTATAAGGCTCCACTCGCCGGCGGTGACGATCACCGGCCAAAAAACAGACTGCACGCGCCTCCACGCGCCACCGTGCGCGTGGGATTCAATCTGATTTCTGGCAAAGGCGCGCGTGTATCCACGCGCGTGTATCCACGCGCGCGTGGGCGCGTGAGATGAAGCCGATCGAGCGTGTCTAGCAGTCACCGCGCGTGTCGCGCGTGTGGCGCGCGGCGCGCGTACAGCAGTCTCGGCTAGCGCGTGGACGCGCGTGCGCGGCTTCGGGCGTGGCTTGGCTCACGTTCGGCGCGTGGGGCGCGTGTCAGCGGTGGCGCAATCGGCGCGTGACACGTGTCACGGCTTGTGTGCACTGTTCATCTTCTTCGTGAAAAAACCCTAATTTTTTCAGCCGCCGCCATGTCGCGATGCCAACTTCGGGATGCCATATCTCTCTCGTTTTTAAGCCAAATAATGCGTACGATATATCGTTGGAAAGCTTATACAACATAGATTAATTATGTACCAACCGATCATGATAAAAACAGAATATCATGCTCCGAATTTGAGTCCCAAAACTCGAAAAAACCACAGTTTTCTTGAAAAATAAAATCGTGATTTCTCACAAATCATGCATCCAAAAATCACGAAATTTTATGGAGTTCATCCTCAACCATAGGAGAACAAAATCATATAATTATTTTTCAGAAAAACATGCTCAAAAAATTTCGAATTTTAATAATGGGTCTCATTCATGTATCCGGAAAAAATCGTAACATGCACATAATTTAATCTAGCATGTTAAAGGCGAATCAACAAGTAATCATGCTCTGATACCAATGTTGAAACGATTACAACAATCATCGTGCTACCACGTAACACGTAATGGGTTCGAAAACATACCGTACGAAGTCTCCGAAAAATTCCGACGTAGGATCCTTGTTGTTACGAGCCTCCAACACGCTTGATCTTTTTCGCAGGTACGAAAACGGCTACTAGAGTCGAGTTCTTCGTCCACGAACCAAATCCTAGAGCTTGGTGATTGCTCTAGAGAGAGTGCTATAGAGAGAGGGATTATTGCTATGACTTTCTTTTTTTATTGGGATATCTCTAGCCTTTATATAGAGATACAATTAGAGACTGGCTTTACCTCCAACTCTTAGGAGATAAAGATGTATTTACCTCAAACACTTAGGAGATAAATATCCTCTAATTAACTGTAATTATCCAGACTAACAAATACACATTATCTGTTAGTGGGCGGATAATGGGTCCATTGACCCAAGGAAACACATAAAACAAGAGAAACGCCTGTGAAGTTTAATTTTTTTTTTCTTGGTAATAGGCAATCATCATACATTCATATTTACAACTAACAAAATTAAGAAGAAAAGCAAACTATTCACATGAATTTCAGGTCTGCAGCATTGTTAAAGGTTGTTCCCAGTTTTGGCATAGCTGCAAGCTTGTGGTGGATTTTGTTGTCTTCTTCCAACTTAATACTCTGTGTAGAATCCATGTCAGAATTATTGCTATCTCATTGCTGAATATCCTTTGGTTTCTTTCCTCCCATATATTGTATACTGTGACGGCCTTGGTTCTGGCTCTAAAACTCTTTCCCCTGAAGTTGTGACAAGCATATTGTAGGAGTTGAGGCCACGTGGTGAACTGCCTAGTAACTAGCAGGTTATTTAGCACCTGATTCTAAATCTCCTTGCTCATATTGCATTCCATAAAGAGGTGCTCAATTGTCTCCTTTTGTTGATTACACAGGCTGCATTGATCCTCTGCTATCATGTGCCATGCTTTAAGTTTGTCTTTAGCCCTCAATCTCCTTTTGCACAGCAGCCACAAGATAAATGCACACTTTGGGATTTGTCCAGAAGACCATACTATCTTCCACCAACAAACAGCTGGAGATTGATCTCTGATAGCATGCCATGCTGAGTTAGTGTTGAACTTTCCACTAGGATGGGGCAACCACTTTATTTGATCCTCATTTTCTGTATTACTAGGCAATTCTGGTAGTTGGCCAGTGAGCAGCCTCAATCCTGGTGATCTTCTAGGTAAATTCCACATGCCTTGCACCAACATTTCACTCACCTTTAGTGTCAGAGAACTAGCAGAATCATAAACAATCCTCATTCCATATTTAAAAATGTCATTACAGTATATGAATGTTGCTTCTTACAAGGAAATGCCTTGTCAAAGTTTTGTCTCCAGGATATTTTCTTCATTATCGTTGTACCAAAACTTGGATGGGACTGATACCGCAAAAATGTTTCACTGGTCCATGATCTTACACTGTTGCATGGTTCCAGTTTCTTTTGACAAAGTTCCGAGAGCCTTTCAAGCTGTATACTCTTTCGGCCCAAACTCGTAATAACCGATGGGAAGGAACCAATGGGAAGATGGCCCTTACATTAAGATCTCAAAATGCATGAAATATAGGGGGTTTGTATCTCCTTAAAGTTTAGATCCTCATTCTGAAATAGGTGACTTGCATGAGATTGGTTTCTGATGAGAGAAAAAGAAGTCTAGGAATGCTGTGTCAAAAATGCACAATGTCGCAAATGCATGGCTCCTTGTACATGCAGCCGGGTAGACATGACTCATGTGTAGAAGATATTTGTGTTAATGGTCTTGACCATCTAGAATCATTTGATACAATAAAATATTTTTATCCTTTCTTTAGCCCCTCCTACTGTTGTCTCAAACTCTCTTCGGCCGACAGTAACGATTCTAAATGTTCGGGACCATACAATATTTTCTAAAGTTCTAGTCCTTGAGCCTTGGGAGCAACTTATCCTCCGCTCACCATTACTAATCACGTTTGTGAGAACTGTTAGTGATCTTTGTCATAGTTCAATGGTGAGCGCCCTTTTCTCTCATGTGATATTTTGAACCCATTATTGTGTGAAGAAAAAAAAAATGTTTAGGCACCATTGTAAACCTAATGTCAAGATGCTCAACACAATCACTGTCGTTGCTAATGGACATCCGGTTCTACTCAAAAGCCTTTTAGATATTCTTCCGTTTCATTCTCAGTTAAAGCCAATCCTGTCCAGCTATCTCCTACGAACAAAAGTTTTTGTGCAATTCACAATTTTCATAACTAGAGGCAGTTTACTACCTCATCCCCAAATTTAGGCATATTAGATAAGAGACGGCCAATGGTCGGGTCGTGCTTAGCATACCTTTTAGGTGTTGTAGAAAATGAACAAACTCTGGCCTCTACTCGGGTTGCAGAAATCTTCCTCCAATCCCGTGTATAGTGATGATTAATAGTCGCTAAACGTTTCAGTGACTTTTCTTCTAACACTTTCAACGACAATTATTAGCAGCACTTTTTTAATGTCACTAAATAAAAATCACTAGAAACATTTGGAGACGATTTATTATCGTTATATAGGGGGTAGTAGGAAGATTCCTTCAACCGGGATAGCAACCAAATTTTTTCCTCTTCCTACTACCCCTGTATACGACAATAAATCGTCTCCAAATATTTCTAATAACTTTTATTTAGTGATACTATTCGGGTAGGGGGTAGTAGGAAGATTCCTCCATCGGGATAGCAGCCAAAGCTTTTTCTTTTGGTAGGAAAAAAATTTAGCTGCTACTCGGGTTGAAGAAATGTTCCTCCTACCCCTCATATAACTACAATTAATGATCGTTATATATTTTTAGTGACTTTTATTTATTGACGTTAAGAAAATATGGCTAAGAACTATCATTGAAAGTGTTAGCAAAAAAATCATTAAAAATATTTAGCGACTATTAATTATTACTATATACGAAATTAGAGGAAGATTCTTATATAAATTGGGTAACAACCAAAATTTGTTCATTTTGAAATGCAATTACACAGTTTTAGAAAACTCATTCCTTTTAGACCTGAGATTTCGAGGATCTGAAACTCAATCTCTTTGCCCCTGAGCGTCCCTTTCACTAATGCAAAAAGATCGAAAAGACCACATGCATTTTGTGACGTGTCCAAATTTCGTCAAGTCTCTCTCTCTCTCTCTGTGTGGGATGAAATGCATGTAATAAAGAAGTAAACCGTCCACATGCAAAGGTCATTAAAATACGTATGCGCATCCAAAATCTAAGGGATTCTCTTGCTTTAGGTCAACTGTAATGTAGTAATGTAATGGTCGCTCTTAATTAGATCGAAACAAGTCAAATGTTGCACATATAAGCAAGCTTTTCCTTACCTTGATCAAGGCCAGCAAGAGTACTTCTATCATTTCGTAATCTGCTTGTTATTAGTATGCTCCTAGGCAGAAGAACGGCAGAACCAGTTAACATCGGCACGGCCAGGTCCACGCATTTCAGGTATCTCAAACCCTCTGTTTTCTAGTGTTCGCTGCCATTGATACCATTGCTTTCAGAGACCATCATCAAATATTATTAACTCAGAACGGCATAGTACTATACAATTCTATTCCTATGACAATGCCAATCACAAAGTTATCACACTGATCAATTTATCAAATGAGTAATTGTGTATGCTAAGATTCATACCACTTCATTAGACAATATATATCCACGTCCTCATCATGCAAAATCAAGTTCTCCACGTAGTCCTTCCACTTGTCAACTCGACATATTTGAGAAATTGCTTCGTTAAACTCTTTCTTTCTCCCTCTACATACATACATACGTACGTACGTACGTAGGTGTTAATACATATCAATATTCTGTTGTAATAAATGAAAAAATAAAATTCCACAATATAACACCGTAAAGGCTCATGCTTCGACCAGGCTGACTCAGTTAAGAGACATTTCGCATGGCAAAATCTAAAGCACGGAGCAAGGTGGTGTCCTTTCTGAAAGCGAGGTTACCTTTTGTTGGTGGAGCACTAGCGGTGGCTCTCTTTTTGGCCTGGGCTCTTTGGTCCTCCGCCAACCTTGGCTTCAGCATGTCCACTCGCATGCGGTCCGAAGCAAAAAATGTTTCTGCTACGTATTGCACCATTGATGCGAAGCAGCAATACGATCCACCTGAAGAAACATTCTACGATGACCCAAGACTCGGCTATTCCATAGAGGAGCGTGTGAAAAACTGGGACGAGAAGCGACGGGAGTGGCTCAAGCATCATCCTTCGTTTAATGCCGGAGTGAGTGACCGGATCTTCGTTTTGACAGGATCGCAGCCGTCTCCATGTTACAACCCAACTGGGGATTACCTACACTTGAAGCTTTTCAAAAACAAAGTTGACTACTGCAGAATCCACGGCTATGGAATCTTCTACAACAATGCCATCCTGCACCCCAAAATGCCCTCTTACTGGGCCAAAACACCCTTGCTTCGAGCTGCAATGACAGCCCATCCAGAAGCAGAGTGGATCTTGTGGGTCGACTCTGACGCCGTTTTCACAGACATGGAGTTCAAGCTGCCTCTGGGCAGGTACAAGAATCACAACCTTGTGGTGGATGGCTGGCCCGATTTGATCTACGAGAAACGCAGCTGGATTGGGCTTAATGCTGGGGTGTTGCTATTCCGAAACTGCCAGTGGTCTATGGACTTCATGGATGATTGGGCCAGCATGGGTCCACAAAGCCCAGACTACGAAAAGTGGGGCCGAGTTTTAAAGTCAACCCTCAAGGACAAGACCTACCCAATATCAGATGATCAGTCTGCTCTGGTCTATATGTTACTGAAACAGGAATATATATCGGGGAAGAAGATCTACTTAGAGAACGAGTACTGCTTCCAGTGTTACTGGGCAAGAGTAGTGAATCAGTTGGATGATGTCGCTGAGAAGTACGTGAAGATAGAGAAAAGGGAGAGCAGGTTGAGGAGGAGACATGCAGAGGTGGTAAGCGAGAGCTACGGTGCGCTGAGGGAGCAGTATCTCAAAGAGGCCTGGTACGGGAAGGAAACTGGGAGGAGGCCCTTTATAACACACTTCACAGGCTGTCAGCCCTGTAGCGGCGACCACAACCCCAAGTATGCTGGTGATTCTTGCCATGCCGGAATGGTGAGGGCTCTGAATTTTGCGGACAATCAAGTCCTTCGCAACTACGGTTTTGTACACTCCCACTTAAATTCTTCCTCCGTAACTGCTGTACCGTTTGATTCCCCTGGCATGTAAGGTCATGTATGGATATGCTGACAAACAGAAAGCATACGGTATTCAATTCTTTTCAGTCGTGCTATAATTTAAGTTTACCAACGATTTGTTTTTTGGTGGAAAGATGTGAAAGTATCAATGAACTGTGCATTTCATATAAACGCAATAGTAAAGCCTGTCTCTCCAACTCCCACCCCATCGGTGTCCCCAGCCCCTTCACCGCCCCCCACCCGTCTGCCTACCCCAGCCCCGTCCCGCACCCCGTCTGCCTTCCCCTTCCCCATCGCCGCACCCATTCCTTCCCCGTCACCGCACCCATTTCTCCCCCTTCCTCGTCGCCAAGACGGAATGCCAACGGACGGGGACCATCGTTCAACTCGTACGGCACCAAGGCCCTCGGCGCCAACGGGGTTGAGCGAGGCAGGGGGCTGCGGCGGGGTTGAGGGGGATGGCGGCGGCGGGGTATGGTGGGGGGTGTGTGTGACAGTGTTTTCAAATAAAATTAGGGCCTGTAATGGTGTAATTATTCAGTATATACAGTGAATGGCAGTATTGTCATTTAAAAAGTATGTAATGAACACATTATTAAAAAAAATATTTTTTTTGGACGGAATCCTAACGGATAAATAAAGCTGATATATTTTTAAAGTTTTTTGTCACGATATGTTACATTTTGAAACTTAGTGTCTCTGTTATAATTTTATCATAACTTCAGAGACTTTGCTGTAATTAACCTTATATAATATAACTGTTAATAGTCACCAGCGAAATTGTCTTTTCTTTGGTTCATATGTTTTTCTCCGCTTATTTCGCCTTTTCAGTATCACTCTACACACCACCTCGGTCACCACCATGTATCCTTACAAAATGAAGTGACAATCTTGGGCCGTGACCATCCCTTTGCCTACGATGCGGATAAGAACAAATGGTGCATCCTACCTATTTAGGAAGCTGGCTCCCTCCCCGTAGTTCGTAGGCATCCTCCCAGTAAGGATACCGCCGCTTCATTAATCAGTTTAGAGACTATTTATCTGTTGGTGGCCCTGCAAACAAAGTTGTTGCCCGGTTCTGTTAGCTTTGGGTAGACTGTCGGCAGATCTTGTTCGAAACATAGCTGCCTCTGTTGCACGACAGCTGAGGTTTCCTGAGGCTGCAATCCGACCTTGAGTGCTGTGGTTCAGTCGTTCAAATCCTGTCGTGCTCGTGAGCTTTACATGTTTGATCATTCCCTGCTGCTTAAAGTACTCATTCCAGCACATTTAGTAGATACTTTGCCGCAAGATCGTGTTTGCATTTAGTTCTGAACCTCGCTCTCTTGCGAATCTCATCAACTATCTTTGACAGAGAAGTTTCTACAATCCTCTCTTACCTCTCCTTTTCAAGATGGTAATAAAATGCTGTCCAAAAATTGTGAAGTGCACAAACCATAAGAAGAAAAGGACAATATGGCAATGAAATGCGATCAGAAATCATTTCTGATGCCAGGCCAGTTGCGTCATTTAACGCCAACTTTTTCACGAAGGTACCAACAAAATGCCACGTGACCGTGGCAACTGATCAAAAGTACTAAACACGATTAACGTGCTTATTACTGCTTGATGATTGATAAAATATCTTTCATCGTAAGAAGTTATGGAACCTGAAAAACATCCAAATACTTTGTACCAAACACTGCTTTCCCACATCTCCCCTCTCAAAGCAACAAAAAGGAAAATGAGAAGCTCCATAACCAACTTCCAGTTACGGCATGGTTCTTTACGTGAAGTCATCAACGAGTTGGTGCCTGCTCTTTCTTGGCCTAGAGGCTGCATCAACTAATTCAAAATCTGCTGAAACAAGCCATATCCTTAAGGACTTCGACCTCAGATGGTCAAGCTTTCATTATCTCCCGAAGGGCCAGAACCTTGATTGCAACTTTTCACAGTAGAGGACTTCGATGTCTCATTGGCTAGTGCTTTAGCCACCCTTCTGTGCTTTAGCTTTTTCCGACTCGTGCAAGAGACTAGTTTTTCTGCGTAACCACATAATAAACTGACTAAGTTCATATTGCTCTTGCTTCTATTAATAAAAAATCACATTCCCAGTAAAAACCTATCTTCAATTTTCGCAATGATTTAGAAATGAAAGGAAAGAAAAGGCGAGATTTTGACGCTTTCTTTTAGTAGTGCTAAAATATGCGTATAAGTAACTCGGTTTTCCTCAAATATTCCAAAAAGAGTGGAGAGTAATTTGTGTGCTCGTCTTTAGTAAGAAGGAAGGATCACTGCTCGCTTCTCGTTTTGCTCAAAAACTGACCGCACAAGGCATGGCGAGACTAAGCACAAGACTCTCTAATAACAAATACTCTATCAAAACACAGCCTCTCAAACAAACCTCAACTAAAACGTACTTCTTACCTGGCTCGTCAGTTCCAACATCTAATTCCTTATCGGCATTTCGTCGAACATCTTGACGGCAACTGCTGTCAACCTGAGCGCCTTCGCCATCATCGTTTGCAGTAGGCAACACCGGCCCAATGATTTTCCTGCGCTGCGAAGCTGCTTCCTTAAGCTTCTTCTTGCGAAGCCTCTTCCTCTGAGCCCTTGTAAGCTTTTGCGACCCACATTCACTTTCCTCATCACTGCTCGAGGACGAGGAACCTCTCTCTTCCAATCCGTCTGCATAATAACTATACTCTCAAGGTCATCAAAACAACAAAACTAGTGATTTGGGTAACATGTACGGATTCTGACCTGGGATGTAATCCAGGTCAAAATTGTCCGGCAATGTCGTCAAGGGCTTGTTGTCAGTTCGTTCCTGTACGTTTGTACACGGTGAGATTGCAGTAATAACGGAGACAGGAAATGGGTGTGTGTGTGTGTGTGTGTGTGAGAGAGAGAGAGAGAGAGAGAGAGAGAGAGAGGGAGTAGTACGTGATGAGGAGGAGGAGGAGGTGGAGGAGGGTAGAGCGTGTTAAGGAGGGCGTCATGGAACTTTGCTCGTCTCTCTTCCCTCTGCATTTCTGATGCTAACACTAGACTGTTAGCAGAGGCCCTACGTGACTGTGTTACGATAGCTTCGTTTACTTGTCAAAAGAAAAAAGTTAATTCTCAAAAAATCTAGATAAACTTTCTTTGGCGTGTTTATTTGATCATAAAGGTTGCAAGAAAATGGAAATGTGACAAACTTATCGTTCCAGAAATTAGTTATACAATACAGGCACATGTCAAGCTCACTGGGTCAATTGTTGATATCATATATCTCTAAAAAATAAAAGAAAAAGAACCACAACAGTAGAACATAAGCTAAAGTTTGCAAGGCGATTATTGTTTTTGTTATGCATAAAGTAATAACTTGTAAAAGATATCATTCTTTGACAAAGAGAGCGTATATGTAGTTATTTTTAGAAGAGACAAATATCCACATCTTTAATATTTAGACAAATTACACCTATGTCCCTGAGGTTAGGGTATAATTACAGGTAATAACAATAGTTTGGACAAATTAATTACACTTATGTCCGTTGACCAAACGAAATCTTAAAATCCTAACGGTTTTAATGAAAAGACTTTCTTACCCCTAAATTGGAACCTTATTATTTTTTTATGTCATTACTTCATCTTTAAAAAAAAAGAAAAAGAAAGATTAATGACATTAATCTTCCCCCACCACACCCCCAACCCCATTTCTCTCTCTTAAACTCCCCCACAACCGCCGCACCCCTTCGGCGCCCCGTCTGCCTCCCCCTTCCCGTCGCCACACCGCCCTCCCCCTCCCTCTCCCCCTTCCCCGTCGCCGTACCTCCCCGCTGCAAAGATATCCTTCCCCTTCCCCGTCGCCGCACCTTCATCCACTAATTAACATGGCTTCAGAGTCGAGGTGATCCAGCACCCATTTTTTGATTTTAGCTTACTGTGATGGTTGACAACGCCATTGGGAGGTAACATCGTGATTTTTGTATGGTGGTGGTGTGGGTGGGTTAACCGGCGGTGGTTTGTGTATGGTGCTCGTGTAATACCCCGACCTTATGTCTAGTTTATGGTAAATCCTATCTTATTAGTTATAAGGTATTTGGCAACGATTTTTGAGCAATAGTATATTTGGTCTTTAACGACAATTTATAACAACCATAAGTTGTAGTTTATGACGCAGGGTGCAACAGAGAAATGAACGAAGGTTATTTGGTAACTTGAGAAGCTATAATTAAATTAGGGTTGATTTCATAAATATTTGATCTCTCAGTTCAGTTATTTTAATATTGTGGGGGGAAGCCTAGAGAAAAAAAAAAGAGAAAAGAAAACCAGGAGAGAAAGTCAAAAAAAAAGGAAAAGAAAAAAAAAGAGAAGTCGGGGAGAGAAAAAAACAAATGAAGAGAAAGGAGAAAAGAATAAAGATAAATAAAAGGAACTGAAAGAGAAGACGGGCAGGGAGAGAAAGAGAAATGGCAGCCGGCCCTAGAGCCGCGGCGCCGTTTCCACCTCGGAGCAACCTCACTGCCGGCAAAATCTTCGGCCACCGGCGATCAACTCGGCCGCGTCTTCACCGAACTGCCTTTTCATCGAGCCTCCGCGACCATAGTGACGAAGACACCGCGTCGCAGCCATTGCGCCGCTGCCAGGTTGCTGCTATCACTGCAAGCCATTGTGAGATCGCTGTCGCCGACAGCCCAAAGCGCCGGCCAACTCCATCACCGACGATGAATTCTGGCGTGCCTCCAACAAGCGCCGCTACCCAACACTGCCAAGCAACCAAACAGCCGTGCAATCGCCATCGCCGGCCACACCGAATCACCAGAGATTGACTCTGGCCATGCGCCTTCACCGTCTGATGTCCCTTCACACCACCAACACCACCAAACACTGCAAGCGGCACCTACCCAATACCATTAGCACAGCGCCGCCACCATCCCTTCCATAATGCTTTGCCACCGCCGCGCTGTAGCCACGCACCGCGTCCCTGCCACCACTACGGCGATGACGAGAGCCGCCACAGATCAGCCATTGGCATCAATGCGCCGTACCACGGTGACTTTAAATTGGCAACCCCTAAAACAATTTCACGGTTAGCCAAACATCAATCGTCGGTCTTGAGCCCTTCATCGCCGGAGTATGCCAAAAAAAAAGAAAATGATGTCTTCTTGTACCATTGTCAAATTTACGAATTTGTGGGAGTTGGAATGGTTGAGCCATTGTTCTTGTGGGTTTCACACCGTTAGTTGCGGGTAATGTTGTACTCGAATGGAACAACGGTGAATGGGATGTGTATGATCGTATTCTGGTATTTGGGTGATTTGTGTGTGTGCAGCAGTGAGTGTACAATGCATGTAGTTGGGCAAGTGTAGGTTTTGTTGTTGTTGGCTGATGGTGTGTAACAGGACGTGCGTGGGGATGTCAGGGGGTGCATGATTGCTACGTATGTGTGTAGTGTGTGCATGCAGAGCGTGTCCGTATGTGTTATGCAACAAAGTACAATATAATTGTGTGCGTAATGTGGAGTGTAGTGTGGTGTTGATTTGGGTGTGGGATTGTTGAAAGGTGGCACCTGTGGTGGCAGATTGGTTATGGGATCTAGCAACCGGTATATTGGGTTTGATGATACTGACTATGAAACAGGGTTTGGTAGTGTAGTTGCGATATTGGTTTGGTTCCGATTGTGGTTTAATGACAGTGCTGTGTCTATTGTGCATACAAGGTGCATGCTGCGTGGTTGATGCTGGGCAATAGTGTGTAACATGGGTGTTTTTAGGGCATTGTTGTGTAGGTGTATTTTGCGAGAGGAGCGTGGTTGTGCACGTTGAGGTATGGGTGAGTATGTACAGGTGAAGGGTATTTGGTTGTACAAACACTGTGCATAAAGAAGGATTAGTAGTGGGTATATGTGTAGAATGGTTGTGTACACTATTCATATGGTGGTACTGTGCATGCGTGAGATATGCATGTGTATGTGCGTAGTGGGCGGTGTAGATGTTGTATGTTATTAATGTTTGTGGGTGAACGGGAGTGTGCATAACGTAGGGGTTCAGTGCATGTGATTAGGCAAGTGTGAAGGTTGCTTGGTGGTTGCTAAAACGGGTGAATTAAGGGATGTTCGGCAACGGTGATTAGATGCCAAGAATGATGTGGTAAACTAGGCATGATATGGGATGGGTATGTAAAGGTCAGGCAGTTGACTGCGTCATCGAATTTGCTTGAAGACATGTTCAATAGGAATGTTCTGTCGAGACTGACGATACTTCGGGTTGTCGTAAAGCTGAGAACACGAAGATAAAAAGAAGGGCATTGAAAGTGCTTCGAACCAGGTGTGGTAGCATGATCGTCGTTTTGATGTGGGGAATGCGTAGCGTCAAGTAAGTGACCCTTGATTCAACTAGTGTTTTTATATAATAAGTATATGTTTACCTAATGTTAAAAAGTGAAGTTTAGCATTGACTGTTTTAATCATGTTTAATTGTTCTGGCTTGAATTGCTAAAAAGCTTTAGTAGTTTATTTGTCATGAAAAATCGGACCAGCATGCATTGATTTTGTTTAGAAATTGAAATGGACCTCAAATTTGAAATGTTTGGTACAAGTGAAATGTTTTGAAATTTGACGTTATTGTGAATATTGAACAACTTGAAAATTATTGAAAGGAGTGTGTGGATAGTTTTATGAGGGGTTATGTTTACGACGAATGAAAAGGTAGTTTTTGGTTTACTCGATTGCTGTGCCCTATATCCACAGGGGAAAGTTGGATTTCGGGCCCTAGTCAACGGGGCTTGTACGTTGATGCACAGTACTGTTGCTCGTGGTTCGCCCATGCGTCCACAGAATTTTATCCCGGATGGAGGAGGGATTTCGGGCCCTAGTCAGTGGGGCTTGTACGCTGACCGCAGCATATCGTTTGAGCTAATGTTAGAATCGAACTGGTTGTCATGAGTTTTGCGCTAATGATTTTATGCTTCAGTTTTTGGTTTAATGTACTCTATTTTGTTTTACCTGATGATTATCAAATCTATGATTTTTAGATATCTTAATGATGCTATAAAATAAGTGAGTTATTTTCTGACATGCTATGGTCCAGCTAGTTGGATCATTGGTTACTTACTGAGCACGTGGAAGCTCATCCCTTACTTATCATTTCAGGTTGAAAGTAAGGTGATTGTGAGGAGCATAGGAAGAGACAATTTGGTGCGGAACATCAGACACTGTATGGAATGAGCCGCTGAATATTTAGGTTGTTGGTTTAGTTTTAGCTGTTGATAAATCAGAGTTATAATGAGTTTTAGTATAAGTACTGTATTCAAATAGAAATATGAAAATGTAATTAAAGTTTGTAGACGTTTTAATTTCCGTTGCAGCATATATTGGATTTTAGCGAGTAAGGCCTGGCAGAGCCTTTGGTTGCAGCCCATTGGGTCTGCAGCCGGTCACGTGCCTAGCTCACGGGCCCATTTGTGTGTTCAGGTCGTGACAGGTGGTGTGGGTGGGTTGACCACAAAAGGACTAACCTTCTTTCTCAATCGGCATGGGGCGAGGGGATGGGGCTACCGGCGTGGGGCGAGGGACAGGGCTGCCTGCGCGTAGGGAGGATTTCAGTGAGAAATTGAAGTTTAATTTGCAAACAAAACCCTAACAAAATCCTAATTTGCAAATTAGGGTTTCAACAAAATCTTAATTTTCAAAATTGCAAGGTGATACATTGTGACTTTAAATTAAGGCTTGAAATCTTCAGTATATACAGTACAAGGGGTAGTATCGTTATTTTAAAAATATGTATTGAAGACATCATAAAAAAATACACTTTTTGGACAGAATCCTAACGGATAGACACGGCTGATACATTTTAAAAGTGTTGGTCACGGTATGTTACATTAAAACTTAATGTCCTTGGCTGTAATTATACCCTAACCTCAAGGACATATGTGTAATTTGCCCTTAATATTTTTTGCAAAATTCTACCTATTCTGTAGGATGTGAAGCTGAAAGATACACGGGCTAACAACTTTTTTCCTAATTGAACGCTTAAAAAGTGCATGAAACTGCTCTTTTTTTCATCAAGGGGGACCTTAAAGAGTGACCAAAAAAGCGAGTGGATTGAATTTCGATATTGATCAAAAGAGTTGAGTATAAATGGATAACTGACACATTCTAACTTATTTAGGTATGGGTTGAAAGCAGTAGCGGAGGCAGCAGGGGGCATGTACCCACCTCTTCTCCCTTGTTCAGAGTACACCATTAATGGTACCAGGTCTTGCCGCCTGCATCGAACTTCACTTTCAGTTTTGGCGGTAATAGAGTTTGGGAAGGAAACACTTTAGCAGGTGGAAGAAAGAAGAGGAGGTAGACTAGACGTGCATATGGTGGTAGATGGTGATGTCCCGGGGAGGGGGGGGGGGGGGACAAGTGCAGCTGATTGTTTTTGAGGTTATAGTTTAGGGTTGGAAGGGTAAGTTTTAGGAATGGATTTAAATGTTGGAATAAATTTGAACCACCTATTAAAATTAACAGTACGTCGTGATTTTTGGAAAGAGCTCCAATTATTTTAACAATGGCGCTAATATATAATGTTATGGTAAATGAACATAAAAAAGGACATTTTACTAGAAAAATGTCCCTACCATGTGACGTTTGCTAAAATGCCTAATCTTCTGTCTCTTAATACATTTGTCTTGCTAGGTGTTGGCTCTTGTTTATGATAAATTTGAATATCTTAATTATTACAGAGCATAAGATTGTTCCTTCATGCATTTACTCTTTCATACTTGCAGACAAATCATGTACTCAACAAAAGGTGGGAAGATTAGGAATTCTATGTGCAATTTTGTGTAATGTGGAATTAAATTGGCACACAAATTTTTAGATTACCTTGGATTTACCAGGTGCCGGAAGTAAGTGTATGGATTATATACTCATAAAAATATGAGTGATTCACTCATGCCCTTTCCATCTATATATACTCGTTCAGGTTGTCTATTTGTGGGATTTATACATTGTTACAATAGTTAAGCTTAAGAATTTTTTTTTCTCTCCTTAATCAATTAGGTGTCCACTACGTGTGTGTACAGTTTCTGACTCCGCCACCGATGAAAAGAGTTATTTCTTAAATAAGAACTACTTTCTTTATTATTGATGGTCAAAAGGTTGAACAAATAATAACAGATAGTATCCATCATCTTTTATAAAACGTGTCTCGTGATAATAATCATAATCAACTAAAAGTAGAGCCATTTTTTTAGTTAACTTTTCTACCAATGCCATTTTCATGTGAAGTTCACTGGCCTGCTACGGCCATTCATGCTCTCCCCCAGCCTAAAGCCCACTCTCGTTGACTAGAAACAAAGCCATTGCAAGTGAATTGCCTTTAGTCGACTTGGTATGAAGTAGGCCGACTGTCTTGGTATGAAGTAAAACAAGGCCAATTTCCTCCGAAGGTTAAAAGTGACTGCAATGTTTTCTTAAACTTGCATACTATCCTCATTTCAGTCACTTAGTAATTAGGAGTTAGGGGCATCGCAATGCTTCTTATGTCAGGTCAGAATAGTCTTTTCTCTCTGCTGGGAAGTAGACGAACGCCGAAAGAAGTATGAAAACACTACCCCAGTTTATATTTGTAATTTGTACGTACCCGATGTATGAGTAAATAATACACGATCATGGATCATTTGTCTCGACTACTAGAAAAATGAGTTTCGCATTTATAAAGTTCCAACAAATATTGTGATAGCAATGAAATTAAATTTCTCAGGGAAATTACTAAAAGACGTTTGGTCTTCTAAAAGTTCATGCACTTGATGCTTTCATAGTTAATATGTTCAAAGTATTTTGACTAGATTCTCTTTAAAATTGTTAAATGAGTTTAGTAAGAATGGTGGTTCAAGAATTGTACCTTATCCCTTTACAAGAATAAATGCTGTGGACTAGATTCATACGGAGTATTTTTCTAATTTAAGGTAACTATTTGATTCTGGCTTTTTGGTATTGTTTATGAAACAAATGTGTTCTTATAGAAACGAAGGGTCAGAGACATATTATCTACATGTTATCGATGATGAAGAAGGTGATATCCTTGAAAGCACACTTTATCTAGCCTATTCTTGAGCATATATACTTTTTCTAAATATATTTGATTGAACGGGGATAGATACATGATTCATTGTAAAAAAATGTACGGACGAACCGGCTGGGGGGGGGGGGGGGGGTTGCTGAGACCATCGTCACCCCTTAGATTTTCAAAATATTAATTTTACTATTTTTCTATAACGGGCACTCGCATTGATATTACAAAAGCACCGCTAGAGTGTACTATTAATATATTATGGTGTCTTTTGTTGAGTATTTTACTTTATGTGCCACTAATCATCACAGTCTTTGGGTCTGTTTGGTATGACTTTCAGTTTTTAGTTTTTTTTCTAAAAAAAAAAGAGAAGAGCTTTGGTTTTTTTTTTCACCAGTTTAAAAAACTGGTAGCTGTTTGACAGAGTTTATTTTTTCAAAAAACAGAAAAGAGCAAGCGTTTGACAGGACAACTCTTTGGGTTTATTTTTTTTAATATACATTTTTACATAATTAAACATTATTAAAGGTAATTAAGCAACTATATTACAATATCTTACAAATAATTAAACATAATTATTTAATTATGTTTAATTAAATAATTATGTTTGACCACCGACGCCAAGACCACCGGATCTCCGGCGATGTGCCTGTGGTCTTGGCGAATTTTTGTGCAAATTCGCAAATTTTTACAATTACACCTTTACAAAAAATCATTTGTCACCTTTTCTATCGAAGGTGTACAATATAACTACGATAAAATTATATGACTGTTTAATCATTAAAATTTTGACTTTTATACTTGCAAAATTTGTAACTCATAAAATTAAATAAAATACCCCACCTAATTCACCTAATTCAGCTCTACCCTAGCACCACACCTAATTCAAACCCTAGCTCTACCCTCACCTAATTCAAACACCACAAGTCTCAGCACCACACAATGGCGGCGGCAACGGCGGCAACGTCCACACAATGGTCCTCAGCCTCATCAACAAGGCCTCCGCGCCCTGCGGAAGAAGCAGAATCGCATCACCCAGATGGAAGAGACCGTGTCCCAGGGCAAGCCCATCAACAAGGAGCAAGAGGAAACCTTAAAGTCCAAGCCCTCCATCCTCGCCGCCATCGACGAGCTCGAGAAGCTCCGTCAGCCCCTCTCCGCTGCTGTCGCAGACGAAACCCAGCTCGCCCTCGAACGCCACAACCCCACCCAAAACCCACCAACCCCAGAAACCCTAGAGAAACAAGCCGATGATGACGTGATTGGGGATCTGTTGAACCTGCTCTATTTTGGGACCATGTTTGATGTCAAGCCGGTGGTAGGGCTTTCGGACGGAGGGGGCGAGAGAGAGATGAAGGAATCGTTAAAAAGTGGGTTTTATACCCAGCTCGAAAATGGGGATTGTTGTGGCTAGTGAGGCTCGAATGAGAGACCTCATTAATGTGCCTGAAGCCTCCGCGTGAAAAGAGAAGAAGAAAAGAGCTTTGAGCTCTTTTTTAAAATGGCCACCAATTTTTGATCTCTTGGGCTTTTTTTAAAAAGAGAAGCCAACCAAACAGCAAGCTTTTATGGGCTTTTGCAAAAAAAAGAGAAGAGGGTCAAAAAAGAGCAAAAAAAAAGCCTGTCAAACGGCCCCTTTATCTTTCTCTTCCCCCTACTTCATCTTCATTCTTCTAAATTCTAAATCTCAAGATTATAAAAAAAAGAATAGATTAAGTTTTTTTTTTTGTGTTTAAATCCTTATTGTATATTAATAAAAATATGCACTATTGTCTTTATATAATTTACTAACCATATTATTAATACATATATAAATGTACTAGTTAAACTTCTTTCAGGCAAGATTAGTGATTTCTTGTTGACTAATCACACCACACTAAATAAGTTATTATAATTAGTGAAATTATATGATTTATACTCAAAGTGAGTGATACTGCAAATACTAGCATTTTTTTGGCTGTGAAGATAGTCAAAGCTCAACCCTGAAATAAGATGGATGATGATTTTCTCAGGAATATTTTGATTGTGCACATTGAAAAAGATATTTTGGAGGCTTTACTAGAAACTCGATCACTAATGACTATCGTGACCATAAAGGACGTTGGTTTCGCTTTGACAATTAATTGATACATATCAAATAGTTACTTTTTAAAAATTTATGTTATTCTGAAGCATTGATGAACAACTTCAGTATTTAATGTTTTTGATCCAGTATGTATTTATGAAATTGAACCTTCCAGACTCTTTTATGTTAGCTGTCTCCCCCCCCCCCCCCCCCGATTACACTTTTTGGTTCCGCCTCTTGAGAAATGCAACTTTCTTCGAGAACAAATAATCTGGACTTGGTTGAATTCTGAAGATAGAGCTGCCACTAGTTTTCTTCTGTTTGCACTGGAAAAAGGTTTTAATTATTTTCAAGAAGCGTTTACGAGCTTCTAATCATTAATTACATATGATTTATTTATTTTTATTTTTTGTTGTTGATGCTCCAGGCTTCAATGCTGGCCATCTAGAACGGTTCGATCAAGCAAAACCGATATGATGGGAGGAGAGGTTAGGGGAAGCTGGGAGTTAGTTCTGACTATGTGTGGTCCTAACTGATTCCAGACCGTCCAACATTTTCTAAGGCTTAAGCTTGTTGGACTCCTCCATGTTTTCAGGTTGCAATTGGGCAGGAATCGAGCTGCGCTCCAGTGGACCGACGGGTTTGATTAGGTAAGTAAAGAAGATACTGTTAGGCTATGGAAACTTGTTGCAAATGCATGTATCAAGTTGGTATTTGCATAAAAAATAGGCAAGTAGGCAATCTACTTTACAAATCGATAACATAAGAGCAGAAAAACGTATTCTATATGTTTGAGAAGTTCAAACAGGCTTAATCACTCCTGCATGTGGAAGAACCCGATTGCCCTTGCTATTTGAAGAGTTATAGTGCCTGCATCAGTTGGAAACTTTGTCAAACTTTCCCTTGTCATGTTCGCTCACCTACAAAGTCAGAAGAACACTTTCAAGTATTAATTCCCTCCCAGCAGAAAATTAATTACCCAGCTTAAGTATTTCCATCTCAGAAGTCAAACATCAGATTCAGGTCCCTGTTTCTACAACCATTTCAAAATTTATTTTTACTGAATTTGAGTAAGGTGATCGATAATCACACTCCATCGTTGTCACTAATGATCTATTTATGGCACTTTATCACGTCTTCTACCCGCGTTGTTGTGGACTTTTTAGTGGCTTGGTTACAAATTGAGGAGATTATATCGCCTTCGAGTATCTATGACGTGATTTTTGTGGAGCGCCACAAAGGCAACATCATGATCCTTATTTATTTTAGTTTAACTTATCAAGTAAAATAAGTAAGTTGCCAATTAAATGATTTATTTCAGGTTAACTTGTGAAGTAATATACGTAAGTTGCCAATTAGTTAATGATTTATGTAATCAAATTTAACTTAAAGAAGTAGCTAAGAAATCAAACAAAGTCGTACACTTCAGCGCAATTGTTTAATGAGCTTATACAGATGTTGTTGAAAATGACCGGTGAAGGTATTAGCAAAAATGTGACTAATGATATTTACCGATAATTAATATTATTATATAGAGATCATATTTTAAAGTCTCGATTCCAAAAGTAGCCAAAATTTGAGTAGAATATTATCCAAACAAAGTGGCAGAGTGATCGGACTAGTTGGTCCCAACTTCCATAACCAAATAGGTTATATCTTACTAGTTTCTCTCAGTAGCCACAGCATCATCATTGCTGTTTACTTTCAGTTTCGCTTTAATTTTGTGTATCAATCGATCAGTGGAATATTTCTTTTTACGGAAAAGCCTAGTCGCCTGCAATTATAATAAAAGTTGCACACGCGTTGAGTTCATGATTCGATAATCAAACGTCTCTGGGCCTTGTGAATGTAATGGAAAGTGAGGTGTTCTTATTCCATGAAATGGATCAAGCTTTCAATAGTGGAAGGTGAGACAGTAGCAGGGGTGAGGTGACAGTCATTTTTCATGGTGTAGGGCAAGAATTTGTGAACCACCAAACTCTGCAATTCATCACACATCTAGCTAACTCTTTCTCAGGTACCATTAACATGTTCCCTTGTCCTTAATTACCGTAAGTGAGATTGAATCTGAACTCGGACCTCAAATGGATGAATGTCACTTGGACAATCAAGCATAAATGGACGTGTCAAGCTCATGAATAAACTAAGATATAAGACATTTACTAGGCACAAGAACGAGGAAATTAAGTAGATAATTGTCACCAAACGAAGGCTAAGCACTCCCATTTGTGTCCTCTTTCTTGTCTGAAATCAATCACACAAATACACATCTACCTTCAACTGAAGGATATGAAATTGAAACCACCCTAATCTGTATATTTTGACACTTCGCCTGACCCAAACAGAACCTAGTGTGAGAGCAAAAAGAAGAAAACATAGACAAGGTAAAAGCAGAAAAGTTTGTGTGCGTGTCTGTGAGAGAGAGAGAGAGAGAGAGAGAGAGAGAGAGAGAGAGAGAGTGAGCGAGCGAGCGAGCGAGAGAGAGAGAGAGAGAGGATATTCAGTCCCTTGCCTTTCCCATAGTTTTTTTGCATATCGATCACAACACCATGCCATTTCTGGTTGAAACGGCATAGCTTCTGCTTCTTGGATACATGTCAGCCGTCATGACCTTGAAATCCTCCCCAAACTCACACGGCTTGTCCTCATCAATCCTCCCAACCGCAACGCTCTGACTTCGAGGCACGACGTTCACTCCGGTAGCCGGAGACTGTCGCCGGCGAAACTCCAAGTCAACCTTGCCACCCAAACTCCTGGTGGAAGCAGCCCTCACGAGCTCCCTAAAGTCTTGGTCGTAGCTGGAACTCGACGAGCCAACGCTGAAGCTCCTGGGCAAGCTGGAGATGTGGGGTGCAGGACACCCCATGGCAGCGCCGAAGCCTACTTGGCCGGCACACTCCGACATGCTTCTAATGTAAAAGTCCCTGGCCTTGCTCAGGACTCTCATGGGTGCCTTGAAGCACCTGCTTATCTTGCTTTCTTTGCTTGCTTTGGCACTCATATTCAGCTTTGCTTGTGACCAACACACGGAAACAATTAATGTGCCCCTTTATATATACGGAAAGTCACCGAAGGGTTGGGTTGAAAGAAAGAAATATAGTAAGATGGTTAGTGCAAAAATTAGCTAATCTAAGCAATGACTGGAAACAGATATCAATACATAAATGATATATACAGGGTTGGTTATGGTGGATCAAAAAGGTAGGCTTTGGATGGATGGATAATTTGTTCTGTTTTGATGAACTGGAAGTGATTAGCAGTGATGGCGACTTCCTTGTGTAAATCCCGCGGTCCCAGCCATTACAAGTTTTTTTTTTTTTTGTGGTAATAATCATCGTAAGACACTTTCGCTATTGGAAGCACTTTTAGCACTACTTTTAACTGTATAATTGTGTCGTAAATTTTGCAATTATTCAAATAATTTTTACCTTACAAACTTCTGAGCTGAAAAGGGATTTTGAGCAAACCCTTTTGCTACGAAATTGTGAAGTATAACTATCATTTTGAACACAAAAAGAAGAAGTTTGCCTAGTCGCAACATTTTGCTCGAATTTTTTCATGCCTTGTAAAGACGATTTACCAGGTAAAAAATTCTTAGTACTGTCAATGAACATATTATTAGACTATACTTTTTCATATAAGTTCCATAGGGATATGGTCAAACGATCATTCATGGTCAGGTCCGAACTCTGAAGCAAGGACCAAATTCTTGGATGGACTTTGTCAAGGTAAAGCCGGATTGGAATATATAAAGGCAGAGGAAAGGATAAGAGGAAAACCCCATATGCTTTGTGCATAAAGAAAAGTCGGATGAGTTATTAGTTGGAAAATATGGCATCTTTGGATGAACAAAAATTAGAGATATAGATGGCACTTGGCAGGGTGGGGTTTCCACATATAATATTCACCAAGTCGGTTGGAAGTAACTTTAGATAAAGTGTTTTTCTTACAAGGATAATCTTCCATTTAATATTGTTGACGTGGTCAAAGTATATATTAGCTAGCCACTTTATCTCTTTCCCTAACACTACTACTTCGGTGACAAGGAATCACTAGGTGTGACTACTAGTATTTTGCATGGGTAGTACAACGTAAAAAAAAAAAATTGGAAGAACAACTCCAAGATAAAGTAAAAATTAGCGTGGTTGATGTGAGGACTATGTTGCTCTCTTAAGACGATTCGTATCCCTTCAAATATGACTGATGCAATAACGTTCTTAACATGTTGTCTTCAGGATCCAAAAGCTTAGCTCTAATTTGAAGCTTCACTTATATTTCTGTATAAATGAATAAAGCAAAAGTTTTACCTAATACCTCATCAAAATGCCCAAGTCTAAAAATTTCGATATACTTAGGCAGCATTTGAAAACATTTCAATTTTGGTTTTCTGTTTCAAAAAAAAAAAAATCAGTTTAGTTTTTTTTTTTTAACAAAAACAAATGGGTGTTTGATTACCCAGTCTTTATTTTGAATTTTTTCTTTGATAGTAGTTTACGGCAGCGGTGGTGGGGCGTGGCAGTGGTCGGCGGTGGTGGTTGCCGGCAGGTGGTGGGCGTAGGTGGTGGTGGTCTCAAAAATAAACCAAAACTCAAAACTCCAAATGAGAGTTTTAAAAAATAGTCCTGTTTTAAAAAATTGCTTTTTAAAACTGAAAAAAGAAATGAAAATTGTATGCCAAACGCGTTTATTTTCTCTAGTTTACAAAATTGGAGAAAAAATTGAAAAAAAATAAAAATGAATTCAACCAAAGCCTTAGAAAGTGAAAGAGAGAAAGCTTGAGTTGGTTTATGGAAAAATTGTAAGAGAAAACTTCTTCTATAGGTGAGGTAGAGATCTAATCCTTAATTTTTTTTGGCTACTCCAGAAATAAAATTACATAATCAGGTTCAGCCCCTAGTATGGGCAATTTGCACTACAACATTTGCTAACAGAGGGAGAACCACATCAGGTGGTTGCATGAGATACACAAAAGATTCCCTCTGTTGTTCTCCACATTTTGACAATTGGTCTGCACATATGTTGTCTTCCCTAAAAATATGCACAATAGTAGACTTAGTAATTTTAAGCAAGATTTTGGAGTCCTTGACTAGGTTGCTAAGAGGATGTACTATGTTGTCCTGACAATTGATCAACTCCACGGCAACCTTCGAATCTGTCTCTATGAGGATGTTTTCTAGCCCATTGTTTCTAATTAATTGTAAACCTCTGACAATACCAAGCAGTTCAGCCTCCAAAGCAGAAGATGTGCACATAAATCCATAGTAGCCTTCAATCCAATCTCCACGGCAGTCCCTTATTAATCCACCAAATCCGCCTCATAGGTTGCTTCTGGCGCATCCATATGTATTCAATTTAAGTGTACCTACAAGAGGAAAAGCCCAAGTTATGTGTTGGGAATTTGCTGTAGGGATCCTAGTTCTTCTCTCATAGGCCATTTCAAGTTCTTCAGCAAAGTGAAGACTTAATTTCCAAGCAACATCCCCAGGGATTTTGTGTCCTTCCATACTTTCTTTGTTTCTGTCTTTCCACACTTGCCAAAGTATGGCTATGAAAAATTGAAAACATGTTTCCATTGAAGATTAGCAAAGTTCTGGTTATCTTTGATCTTAACATTCCTATGTTACCAATCCTCTAAACTCATATTTTCTTCTTCACTGAGATGTTGTTTGGAAAACATTTTCTCCCAGATATCCTTAGCTTTAGTGCACTTCCTAAGAATATGCTCAGAAGTTTCAGTGAAGTAGCCACATCTTAAGCATCTGAGGTCATTGTAATATTTCTATGAGCTCTTAGACTATTCGAACATAGTCTATCTTGGAGAGCAAGCCAGAGGAGAAGAAGGATCTAATCCTTAATGCAAAAAATAGTTGTAAAGAATCTGTTTCGGAATTTCAGAATAAAATACAGTAACAAAAAAGCATGACTATTTGTAACAACAACTCAATTAATAGAAATATATAATTATAATAAAAAAAAAGAGGCCAAGTGTTGTTCTCTTATATATCTTTACAGTTTCTTTAAAAAAGCAATGTGAGAAAAGTGTTTTTCAAATATTTAAATACGTTAAAAAAACTCATCTTTTCATTCACAAGTTATGTGAAAGTAAAGCATATAATGAATTTTCTCAAAATTTTAATGATTTTTCAGCACTATTCTTGTTTTAAGAGAAATCTTTTTTATTTGGGGGGGTATTAAAATACTGCAACAATTTACGGCCATCAACCCTTTCCATGCGTCATATGTGTTCGTTGTAATACATGAGAAGGTTGTACGCGTTGTTGAGGAAAATAAGTTGAGATAGGACTTGTGTAAAATTCTAGTAGGAAACGTATTAAACTGTGGATTGTTGCTTATCTAAAATTTCCAACATACTGATGGATCATATTTTGGTCCAAGCTCAGATTCATAACTGATGCATATGTTGGAAGTGTAGTAAGAAACATGTAACAACTTTTAAATATGCGAAGTAAAATTAGCTGGTTGAGACGGGAATTAGGTTACTCTCTTAAAACGATTTGCGTCCCTTAGGATCACGACCGATGCACTAAAGTTATCGATGTGTCGCCTCCAGAACACAGTAGCTTAGCTTTCGCTGTTACTTCACTTGTATTTCTTCACAAACAAATAAAGTAGAAACTTCACTCGATACCTTTCCAAAATGTCAACAAGTCTAAGTGTGTAAAAATCAGAAGAAGAGAGTAAGAGAGAAAGGTTGAGTTGTGTGCAGGAAAAGTGTGGAAGAAGACTCCGTTTATAGGTGAAGTAAAGGCCTAAGCGTTAAAGTAAAAATAACTGTTGAATATTTATTATAAAGGATTAATTATGAAATTCATTTCAGAATAAAATGTTGTAATAAAATACGACTGTTGGTAATAAATTTTGAAATTAGTGCAAATAATAAAATGTGCATGAACATAAGTAGCACAACAGCTTGTGTATAAATAGCATGTCCCCCACTTGTCCTTCCCCCTTATGCTTGTAAGTCTTAAACTCAAGCACATCTTACGAGAATGTCAAGGAGTCTTGTCTTGTATATATTCCTTAAAATTCTTTACAATTGTCTATATGTGACAAGTATCTTTCAAATACTTACGTACGTAAGAAAATCTCTAGTTTTTACTTACAAGCAATGTAAGAGTAAAGCATCTATAGTTTTTCTCTCTACTCTAATATTTTTCCAAAACCATTCTTGATATGAAAAAAGATTTCTTTTTTTTTGTTAAAATAAACAGCTTATAAGTTCATTGGAAATGAAAGCGAACTGGCCTAATTTTAGCTAATTCTGATCTTTCAACACCCCTCCTCATACGAAACGTGAATAATGAAGGCAATGCGAGGATAAATTGCAAGTATGGGGACACACAACGAATGGGGACTTCACGGTTTCCTCTGCCTACCATGTGTTATATCAGAATCGGCTCTCTGAAATACAAAGCAATAGCACTCATCCTTCTTTCTCACTACGATATACCCCTAAGGATTGAACAAATCTGTGGACTCTACCTCTTCTGTTAAAGATGAAATTTCTCACCTGGCAGTTATTCTGGGACCGACTTCCACTCAAAACCAGACTCTCTCGCTTATCAATCACACGAACAGATTCATGTCCCATGTGCGGAGCTGCCCCGGAGACTAGTGACCATCTTTTCTTTCGCTGTCGTTTAATTAGACCTATTTGGTATGGTCTCCCCATTGAAATTAAAACACACACAATCCATGGCTCCCTTACCGAATGGCTTCTTACTTGGATAAAAAGTCCCTTACATAACCATAAGCTCATTCTCGCTCGTCTTTATATTTTTACTACCTTATGGTTCCTTTGGACCCATCGGAATAACCTCATCTTCCGACAAGTCTCTTTTAACCCTTTAGTCATCATCCAACAAATAAAACAATCAGTGTCCAACATTATATCCTATACCATTACCCTACCCTCACAACCAAATTGCCAACCCATAAGAGATTATGGAAATGGAAATTTGGTGTCAACTACTCCTTTATTTCCTTCTCTCTCTCCCCCCCCCCCCCCCCCCAATCCCATTTTCCACCCTTTTCTCTCACAAAAAAAACCTGTCAATGCCTTAATCCTATAAAATGTTTCCCTAGCCATTCATGTTTCTCAAAACCCATCTTCTCTTACAACTGGTCATGGAATTGTCTATTTCGACACACATGCATAGACGTGGTGCAACTACGTTTTCTTTCCCCTCTTATGATATATACACAGTTTATGGACGGGGCCTATTACTAGCAGCCACCTGGGCTATAAAGAAGGGATTTCATCATTCAATTATATTGCCAAATTCTACTTTTCTTCTTTCCCAGCTCTCTGATGATGCTGACATCCTGGACATTATGGCACCAATCATGTATGACTTTTGCTCTATTTTGACAGACTTCTACTCTTTTGATGTACAAAATGTGGCTGCTAGTTTTTTTTACATGAAACACGTACTCTTTCGTCCTCCATGTGCCACGCTCAAATACAAGAACCAATGACGGGTTAGGTAAAACTCTTTTGTCTGCCTAGTCTTTTGGTATTTTACCTGTTTTTGTTTTGAGCAATATAAATATGATGGTATGCTTGTAATCTTGTGTATTTTCTTAAGTCATGGGGATGTTATGATTCAATGGATATTAGTCTATGTCTGTAAAAACTCTAATACTTTCATTTTATGTCATTATCTTATTAACCCAAAAAAGGGAGAGACCAAGTGTGCGGAGTGGGACGAGAACGATTTCGGCCGACTAAAGTCAAGGAATATAAATACTATGATAACACCGACTGTAGGAAGAATTGGTCGGCTAAAGTCAAGGAATGTAAATACTATAATAACAACGAGTATGGGAAGAAAACCAATTTTATTTCTAATTAATAAATGCGATGTTCAAACAGTACCAGGAAAAAGAAAACACTCTTAATCATGACCTACCTGTCCTGCTTATTCCTACAACTACAGTTTACCATCTAAGAAAGTGACCAATTGTTTGTTGCAAACTAAGAAAGTGAGCAATGATCCATTATTGCAAATTTCATGGCCGTCGGTCTTTGGTTACATCAGTTGATGGACACATAATTCTGCCGCAAAAGATGGCAACTTGTTCAATAGTTACCTGGAGATAGCTTTATCTACGTAACTTTGGCTGAAATTGAGTAATGTACTTTTAGACGAATGTAGCTGATCGCGAGAGCAGGTGGCCCTTTGAGATTCATTATGGCTTGTAGTAACCAACACTAATAGTCTAGTACCACTGTGTCACACTTTGTTTTGAAAACTAGGGTAGTGTTTGAAAACACTTTTAATTTTATTTTTTAATTTTCAAAAAAGTAAAAATAAAAATTAGTTTAATTTTTTTTATTGACAAAACAGATGGGTGTTTGATTACCTAGTTTTTATTTTGACTTTATTTCTTTTGCGTGTTTGATTACTCCGCTCTTATTTTGAATTTTTTCGTTGGTGGTGGTTTGCGGTGATAGTGGTGGGGCGTGGCAGTGGCGGTGACTACCAGTGGTGGTCGTCGGTGGTGGCTGCGGCCGCCCAGTTGTAAGATGCAGGAGGCGGTCGGCCGGCCGGAGGTGGGCGGTGGCTGTGGTGGTGCGAGGTGCTGGTGGTGGTGGTGGTCTCAAAACTGAAAGAAAAAAAAATAAAAATTACTTGACAAACGCGTTTATTTTCTCCTGTTTACAAAATTGGAGAAAAACTGGGAAAAAAAGGGATTCAATTAGAGCCTAAATGTCAAGTCAAAAACTTTGTGGTGAATTTTTAAGGGTAAATAAAAAAAACTTTCCCTTGTTACACAGTTATGCACGCTTTTCTTTGTATTTGTTTTTTATTTCGACCAAAACTATTCCGTGTAACATACCTGATTGTCACAAACAGCTCCAAAACCAATATTATTACAAAAATAACCCTCAAAGTGGTCATGTACGTGTCATGTGCCATTTTTACGACTCAAGTATTGGATAAATATACAAATTAGCATTAATAACCCCAAAAAATAGGTGCAGTACAAAAATACCCCTGATATAAAAAAGATACTAGTACACCAACAATGCAAACATGCCATTCCCCCCCTCCCCCTCTCCCCCTGTCGGTCAAATACTCCTTCCTTATTTTCGCCGATCCACCTTCACCCACCATCGTCGAACCGCCACCACAAATATAGACGTCACTGCCCTCACGCATCACGAACCACTACTACCACTAGGGCACGACGCCCCTTGATCTATACTCTGGTGGATGAGTGATGACAATATATTATTCAAGTAATTAATCTGGTGTCGGGTTCGGTGTTGGTGGTGGTGAGTAATTGGTGCGGTGGAATGTGTCACGGCCAAATTGACGGTGAAGGTTGTTTTTGGTTGCCGTAACGAAGGTTGGTCACGGTGGTAGCTAGCTAGTTGTGGATGATCAGTATTAGTGGGGGTGGAGGATGATCGGCATTGGCGGTGGTCGTGGAATGACGGAAATGATACGGCAAGATAACGAAGAGGGAGAGCAGTGACGGAGCCAGTAACATTGAGCGAGGTGGGCACTTGAATTTTTTTTAAGATTTAGCGAGAAGAATATTCCTAAAACTCATGCCCCAATGTACTTGTTCATGCTTTTACATTAGCAAAAGTTAAATTTTCATGGAATTAAGTCGACTTTCAAACAAATGGAATGGTGAAATTTGAATTTCCTTAGTTCTGTCTAGATGGCTCAAGTAGAAGCTCAACAGAGAATTATTTGGGTGTTAAAGGCCCAATTGCTACTACAGTTAAAATGCAAATTATAAGTTCCAAATACGGATCTCACCGTGAAAATTGCTACCATGACCTTCGGGTGTTAAAATACAAACAAGGAGTACACCGTGAAATTGCCACAAGCCAACAAGGAGCACTTCAGCTTGATTCAGGCATCTCAAAAACAAGATAGAAAACCTTCTTCTGTTACAATACCAATCGAGCGAAGCCGTTTTTACCCCAAAGCCACCAAACGGGGCTCGACTTTATTGGATCTTATGCAACATGTAGACCAGCCAGAGGAGGGAGAGAAGAAAACAAGTGAGGCCAAAGGCAGAGAATGCGGTGTAGCAGTCAGAGCCCAAATGCGGTGTACTCTATCTCCTTGTAAAGTCTAAAATGCGGGGTTGAATATGTTGACTTTATGTGTTTACTTATTTGGAGTTTGAACTTTGTTTTTTTTTTTTTGTGTGTGTTTATTTATATAAGTTTAGCTTTTTAAGTGACTAAAAGGACATTTCTTTTAATTTTCGCTAAAATTTTTAGATACTTTAACATGTAAAATAAAAAAATTATTTAAGTAATTTTAGAATTTTTAGGTGGACACTTTTATCATTATGAGTAAAACATACCACATAAGAAGAAATTTTTTTTGAAGAAGCAGGTGGGCACTGGCCCACCGATGCCACCCATTAGCTCCGCCACTGAGGGAGAGAGATGGGTTGGGAGGAGAGACAGAACGGTCCTTGTGGTTATGGCGGGTGGGTAATGGTGGCATTAGTGGCTGGTAGAGGTTGGATGTGTGGTGGTGGCTGTTACAGTATAGGATGTAGTGGTAGTTGGAGTACGGATTTTGTGGCTGCTAGAGTGTGATCTAGTTGAGAAGGGAGATGAACTGGTGGCGATGGTAGCAATAATGGTAAATCTCATGGTTGTCAGCGATAGTAGTAGTCAGTAAGGTGATCGTAACTGGTTGTGGTCGGTAGTGGTTGTGTGATAGCGGTCGTGTTTGTATCAACTTGCTCATGGGAAAAGTGCAACCGTCGTGCCCATTGTACATGTTTTAATCATATCTCCATAAATATAAGCATTTGGAAACTATTAACCAGGAAATATAAAATGATGATGTTGTTCCAAATACTCATTGTGTCGCTAAAAGGTGCATTAGCGACAAATAATAAAGTTTTTCTTTTTTTACTATGAATGAGGATGAAAAAAGCATGATGTAGAAATAGACATCACGAGCGGCTAAATAGGAATGGATATTTGACCCTAAACCTCTCGAGTGGTTGCATATGTAGTATATCGTGTTATAAAGCTGGATCAAAATTTTCTCTATCAAAATTAAATTAATATGTAATGTTATGGATAACCCATTGAAATGCACAGCACAAATGATTTTTAAAGGATACTCAAAAAATAATAAAAATGTCTTATATAATAGTAAATTGATCTCAATATGTTATCTGTATAGTTTTATATGAAATTTACTTTTTCTTTTTTGTACTAAATAAATTTTTAATTTTTATTCATCTATGCAGTCACCAAATAAGAATTAGCAAATATGCACAAGGATATTACTTATTAATATTTCACCACAAGGGTTGGTTTTTTTTATTTAAAAAAAATTCACTCCAAAAATAAAAGTGACTATCTTCGATAAAATAACCATGAAATTATAAAATTTTGCAATAAATTTTATTATGCAATTCAAAACTACTAAAACAAATGACTATTAATAAAACATCTCGTGCTTGGAATGGGTTTCCGAGCTGATGTAGTATAACGAGGGGATCATTTTGCCCTCTTTTTTCCTATTTTAATAGTAGTAGTTGAATGAGTATTTAACTTAAACATGAGGAGTATAAAACCTTAAAAAAGTAATGCGTACGACACCGTACGAAGTAAATTAACAACTAAGCAAAGTTGACTTCTTCAAGGTTATCTACGCCAAAGCATTTGTTATTCCATAACAATTTTTTATGACGCCAAAAGAATTTAAAAAGGGAGCCAAAGCCATATGGCTGAAATGCTTCATTATTTCATTGTTTTTAGTCTTGAGTATGAAATTAGCTAAGAAGAAGTTAAAAGCCGTAACTCGAAAACTACGTGATTAGCCAAATTATGGTTGAAGAATGAATTCATAGACATCATAGCGAACAAATTTTGGTTGCTACTCGAATTGTAAAAATCTTCTTTCAATATCATATATAGTGATAATTAATAATTTCTGAACGTCTCTAGTGACTTTTCTGTTGATACTTTCAACAATAATATTTAACGGTATTTTTTTAGCATCACTAGATAAAAGTCACTAGAAATATTTAGCGACCATCAATTGTTACTATATGGAAGATAAGAGGAAGATTCTTTCAACCCGGGTAAGAGCAAAAAATTTTCCAAAACTATATACAATCACATGATATATAGCAGTATTTGGGGCATCAAAACAGTTGTTTTACTGTTTGGATTACAAGAACCAGCCCTAAAGACAGCTTAAGATAGCGCCCCCCCCCCCCCCCCCCCCCCCACACACACACACACACACACACACATATATATATAACAACCGCTGTTCTGAATAAAGGCCTAGCAGGGAATCCACCAGGACAAAAACAAGAGAGCTCAAAGGTCCAGCATGGAGGCCGCCTGCGAAAATGGCGCTCAAACAAGTAAAGCCAACAACCATCATATCACCATTTTTCATTACCAGTACTAACAAATGGGCTGGGTCACTGGGTCCTTTATAAGAAGCGGCAGCTACATTTATAAATTTTTTTTTTGATGCAACAGAAATTAGATTTTAAAAAAAAACTTTTATAGCTTATATCCTAACATGGGCAACACCTTGCTATATTAGCCGGTAAGAAAAGGATGACCACCTCCGGTGGTTACATGAGATACACAAAAGAATCTTCTTATTGCACACTAATGTTTGCTAAATGATCTGCACATTGTTGCCCTCTCTATACACACACACACACACACACGAGACAATGTCGAACTAGTAGCTCTAATAATATAGTTACAGTCTTTAATGGTATTGGTCAAGGGACGGAATTTGTTATTGTTTCCCAAAATGAGATCTATTACGCACCAAAAGCAAATCATGCCCTCGGTAGAAACTAGGGTCATACAAAAATGCTGCCCTAAAAGAGAGTGGCAAACTTTGTAACGAGCAAGGTAGATTGACACCCATACATAACAGGTAAGTGACCGAGTTTTGCTTTAACGCGCCGAAAATTATGGCCTGCTCGAGTAGGGATTAAATCATACTCGAGTTTTCATATACGTTGTTGGAAATTTGATGGACTTGGAATCACAAGTAAAGACCTTGTGGCTCGTAATCGTTATCTATGGGGCTTTATTTGTCCCTACTTTAAAACAAGTTTGCTGATGGGTTAATGACAAATAATCATCTAGTATATAACAAAGTCTCTTGAGAATCTGCAAACAGTAAATTTAAAAATTCTTCGAATTCTCTTTGAAGCAGTGTACGATTTGGCTATAGTAATTTTATAGAAAAAAGGAGTTTAAGACTGCAAATAAATATTCGGAGAGAACAAAAAATCTTGTATTTATAAAACCTGAAAAGGTGTGTATTTGGACCGACACAACTTTTTGGAAAAACAATTGTAACAGTGAAAGTAAATAACTGACAGAAATGAATATGAAATTAAATAAGTCACACATTTTCTGTAAAATTATTTTAATCTGAAAATATAAAATATTTTCCAAAAAGTTGTGGCAAACATGCAAAATGCGCCTAATAACACACACTTGCACGCACAGTAACATGAGGACTAGCACACTCTAATCTTACTACAAAGTACATTGTAAAAGCACATTTCCACTTATAAACTCTTTTCAAAATCCATTTTCAAGCAAGCAATGTATGATAAAAGAGTTTGTTTTTTTTTTCAAACAAACTTACAAACCCAACGTGTGTTGGTTGTGTTGTATAAGAGCGACAGATACTATGTCAAAGAGGCACTCGATCAGACGCTAATCAAGTTTTTAGACAGGAAGAATCGTACCATGGGCATCTCGTCAAAAATAAGAACGAGTTCAACATGGAAACATGCTTTTACAAAGTAGGTCAGAGTGCAATCTGTACTCAAGGTTTGAATTTTAACTTTTTCTTACTTGAAGGATATTCAAATTGTTTGTCATTTACAAGGCTCCAATCTTGGTGTTTAGGTGTTGAACTACAGCAAGAGCATGCTCTATCAAGTTCAAGGAGCCTTTGCTTAGTCGGACGTTAGAGGAGTACGCTTACCTTAGGCTCCGCGTTTGGGTTGTCCGTCTGGACAGTTCTGTATTTTATCTTGTTCAACATGTACCATAAAAACTATGCCAACTGAAACAAAAAGGAACAAGAAAGAGATCTTGTTTTTTTTTTTTTTGATCACTTGCTCAAGCATATCTACCCAGAAAACAACATCAACATGGACACTAGATAAACAAAACAACTGTACTGAACACTAGGTGAACAAAACCACGGTAAGGTCCCTCTTATTGCTTAGCGTTCTGGATCTCTGTAGGCACAGTTCCAGATCTCCATATAACTTTCCAGGCCATTCTTCTTGGATGTACTTGTATAAGTTGATAATGATTAGCGGCAAATTCCTTCTTTAATTAGTAATTCTGCTTCTTGCTTCAGCTCCTCCAAAAGATCATCCTCCTGCAGAGAATTCTGACAGCTATGAGGGCATTTTAAATCGCGCTCTCTCATTTTTGGACCTCTTCCTGCTCGAACATTAACCTTATTTTCTTGGTGTCTTACCTAGGACATCTCCAAACAGTCAAGCCCTGATATCCCATACCAAGATGCTGCTCTATATATGAGTCCCATCATCACCTTCTTATTCAAGACTTGTAATCTCATCATCTCGTGCTAAAGTAATTATTGGAGAGGAATCCTTCATAATGTTGACCTTTCTTGCAAAACCAAGCTGCTTATTCGAAAGTGTCTCCTCCATATTTGTGATATTCTCATCTAACTCGCTGGTGAATACTTGGCTCCTGGCTTGGTGGCCACCACTTGAAGGCATTCCTTGCTTTCCTCCCTAATGGCAGCCACTCTAAGGAGTTCTCGCTGATTGAACAGTGTGACGGTTTCTAAAGCCGTGGCCTTGACATCTTCAGCAATAATAATGGAGCTTCCAGTAGAGCGGCCTTCTCTAGCAAGGCAAGTACATCCTCTCTCCTCTATATATGTGATCTTCTAATCCGTAATGAACATACTATATAAAAACTCAACATTAAGTTCCTTAGGTTTGTCAAATTAATTAATACAAGATGATATATCCACAATTAATCCGCAGAGTATCATATTTATCAACAAATTTATCATCAGTGCCAGCTTTGGTATCATCAAGAAGTTTGGCGGGCGTGCTTCTTTACCTCTATAAGAAACCTTCTTCTGCTGGATTAATCTTCAAAGACGGTCCTCTGCATCAATTGAAGCAACTCAGCACCTCCACCACACAACAGTCCGACAGATCTCACAAAAACCTAAAAAGATGATGAAGTTTTGGATGATAAACTCAAGTGACCAATGCGGGTGCAAATGCTAGATAATTTACCTATTCTTTAAAGAGGGGGAGGGCAATGCTAAATTTGTCCTCTAATTTTCATCTACATAGAATAACTATTTCCCTAGGAAATAGTGTTCGTAGAGAACATCATGAAATTAATGAAGAGAAAAGGAGAGAGCATTGTTCCAAGATGCCTACGTTCGTGACGAATATGGCCAAAGCTCTGCTTTGGTCCATCACTGGAAGAGCCATCTGGGGCACAAACGGAAGGTAAAAGCTGCTATTTTTGTGTAGTATGAATCATAACATATAAATGAGAACATAGACGCTGGAGTAGCTGCTCGATCTCTAGCTATGAGTTCAAGGCTACTGATAGATTGACCAGTCCCTCGGGAGCAAGGTTTCGTGAGCGAATGCTTGCAGTTTCATTGTCTGATCGATGCATGTGTTCTTAAGAAGTAAACCCCATATCAGCATCTAGATACTCAGCTCCTGCTCTGGTGGCAATCTTTTGAAGGAGAGCCTTTCTGTGGTCACCTGAAAAGATGCATGCATGTATGGCAGCAATTACAGAATAGGTGCCACCTTGCTGCCGCCACCGGTTGGAATTGATAAGATTTCCATTACGTGCCTGTGAGATAATATCTTCGGCCATAATAAGCAAAGGGGCTCCCACAGTCTAGCAAATGTATCAGCTCTCTTCTTTCGCAGAGGCTGATCCTTAGTTAAAACCGTAGCATTCGAATATTCCACGGCCAGTTTCTCACCCCGTTGGCTCGCCGTTCTCGTCAATCATTCCGGCCATTATAAGAAAAAAAGCTAGGGTTTGCCATCTTGCTCTCTTCCCTCGTATGTCGCTAACCCTGATTATCTTTCGATCTGGTTGCAAAAGCTAGGAGTATCGTCACCAAAATGTTATGGTGTCTTTAGCGGCCTTTGTACATGTCTTTTCATTTCGAATAACACTTGCATGGATATTACTAAGAATGAGCTTACTATCCTCTAAAGTGTTTTCGCGATATTTGCCTAATGGTTAAGATGAATTTTGATGCAACCTTGGTCCAAAACGACGTGCACTCCCTATATAACTTTTACGGAAAAATTGCCATCACTAGTTTTACTATTGCTGCAAAATATTATCAGATATTTTACTAAGAAAGTTAACCAAAAAATTCTTCTTGCAAAAAGGGTTACGACCAAAGATTCAAATAAATAATCGAAGATTCAAATCAAAATTTCATGCTGAAAGTTTATAAAAGATTATATTAATGTCACCTAACTTCTCAGATATGCCGGCCTTTGTCACATCCTTATATTCTAAAAGAAGTTTAGCTACTGTAAGTAAGTGGCAGTAGCCATAAAAAGTCTCTTGCTGTTCTTACTATATGACATAACCAGTCTAACAAAGGTAAGGTGGACTTTGTAGATGATCGAGTACACCTTCCTTTGGCACGGTTTCGGCTGTCCTCCTCATTGTAATATTGTGTTATATTTTTATGTGATTGTTGTATTTGGTGTTAAATCGTAACCTGTAAGCTTCGACAAGTTACAAAAAGTTAGGCTGAAGTGTAAGATATTCTCTGCTTCAGTCTAATTGTAATTTGTATCGGGTATATAGGTTAGTTGTTAATCTGTAATGTTAATAGTAACAATTGATGCTACTTTTTATGTCTGTAAAATAGATAATCTAGTTGGGACGGTTTGTAAAACCTTTTATATATGAAATATTTCTCCTCTTAACTCAAAAAAATAAATGTAAGGTGGACTTAAGATAACAATATATGTTGCACACTTATCAATCGATAAGCTTCGAAGTTGCATTGTTACGGTTTTTGAATCAACTCTTTTGTGATTCCAACCTCTTTAAAGCACCTAAACTCCCAATATTGTTCACCCTTTTAGAGAAGTTTTATGCATATTAATCCGATGGGATGTTCTGAATAAAGAAGACTGAAACGGTTAAGGATTTAAACAGAAAGGTCGCACTCCTTATCAGTGGCGGAGCCTGAAGTATTATTCAAGATAGGCACCAAATATATATATAAAAAATTATCACAAAAATTAATTATAAGATATTAAACCATGAACTATGACATTCTACAATTGATCACGACAGAGTCGTATCATCTGAAAGCGATTAATAATTATATCATATTAAATACTATCATTCAATTTTTTTCGACATAAGTGACCATATAATAAACTTCTCATCTCAAATTGAATTGTACAATCGAGTCTTGACAATGCTCATAGTGGAAAAAACCTTTTCCACAATTGCTATAGTGACAGGCAAAAGTTGAGCGGTTGAGCCGTTGTGGCCGTGGCCCGTGAGGAGATCGAGGCGGTTCTTGGTTTTGTCCGTCGCAGTGTCGCTATGTCTGCGGTCTATCACTTTGAAGATAGTGAGAGACTATACTCTTCAATCACTTTGGAAATAAAAAACACACACAGTGATCCAAGAAGACTTTATATCTTCCTTTTTTTTTTTTTTCTTGTTGACTATATATATTTGGTGTTTGGCCTTCGCATTTTTGTGTGTAGGTTTAGCATTTAAAACGGCTATAAAATATTATTTTATACTATTTTTGAAAAAAAAATTAGGTATTCTAACATGTAAAGTAATTAAAAAGATATCTCCTAAAACTATTCTTAAAATTTTCACGTGGACACTTTTGTTATCCCATGTTACACATATTATATAAAAAAATGAAATTGACGGAAAAGCAGGTGGGCACCACCGGTGCCCCCAAGGCTAGCTCCGCTACTGCTCCTTACATATCTCATGCTAAACATACCAACATTACTAATTTCCTTCTGTTAACGACAAAAATAATAACAAAAAGTTTGTTTGTACTTTTTAGTTGTGTAATTTCAAAGCAACTTGTATTGTACAATCGTCAAAATTTTCCTTTTTTCTCGATTTGGTAAGTAAAATACGATAAAAAAAAAAAGCATGGACATTGAGAATGAAACGGTGGTCAAGAGTAGGTAAGGACACGATCAATTTAGTATTAGAAAATAATTACTATTTCCCTTTCGGTCATTGGCTATTCTTGTTGATTACTGCTTCTTCGATTTTTTTCCCCTGCGTTGTATTGGAATGTTCAACAGTTTGACCGTAATATTGGTTGATGGGCTCTCTGACGATCACTGTGCCGTTGTTATTGTTTTGGAGCAGTGTACTGAACCCGTTGGCTTTATGTTCAATGTTTCTGACTGGGTGCCTTGCAATTGTTGACGGTTAATGGGTCAAGTCTTTTTTTTATCAGAATGATTACTATTACCTCTTCATTTTCCTTCATGGTTTAATGGGCCAAAGGTTAGAAAGTTTTCTTGTCCTTTCCTTGAACAAGCCTGAATACCCATGTGAATTCAGCTCTCTCTCCTTTCGTACGTGTAATTCACCATGATGGTTGTAGCCACATACCTCCAAATCTCCAATACAGCGTCATTATTGTTTTTCTTCTGTCATATTGAGTTCATACAAACTCTAATTTCAGTGATTCTATTTCTATTAAACTTGTGTATTTCTTCCGCTCGGTATATATTCAAATTCAAGCGTATTTTGAAATATTTTTGGACACTCTACTTGAAGTGCTAAAAGAGGTCAAGTAATGTTTTTACTTCTTGACGTTGTGTAACGTAAAAATAGTATTTGGCGTGAGCCGTTGACCGTTACATGTATATAGTATTCAGTTTGTATCCTGTAGGCAACTTTTTTTTGTCTTGCCTAATTTATAGAACGTATTAATTGGTAATCTTTATGAGTCATGTCACAGTGTATGTGACTTTTCTGTTTCTGACTTATTTACGTGGATTGGAACGTAGGCTAGCTCAACGAGATGAGCTAGAGATCGCGATCGTATTTTCTGAACCTGGTTTCATGTGTCGGTGATGACATGTATGACCTTATTCTGAATGGCTCTATAGCGTCTGTCTTTGTACAAGGATGTACTTTTGACATTCTGTCTTTTTACGAAAGTATATTTTGGCACTTTAAAATTCTGTCTCGTATCTGTTCCGTTAGAGTTTTGTACTTTAAAATTTCGTTCTTCAGACATTTTTTTGTATTCCTTTTGGTTGGTCCGTTGAGCGACCTTACTGGGCATTTGGCTCACTTCCTTACTGTTTTTCTCTCAGGTGATCAGTAAAAAGGGGACTGAATTGCAGGACTAGCTGTGTGATTGAGAGCTAGCAAATTTCATATCAGAGTCAGTATTTAGTAGTTTAGTTTTGCATTAATTTGGTTATTTTTAGAAAGTACAATAGGAGGACCTATGTGGATTTGAAATTTGTTTTGGAACTCCGTGTCGGAGAAATTTGGATTACATAAATGTTTAGGCTGCTAAGGCATTTATTGATGTATCTATGAGATTAAATTAGTACATGCTCTGAATGATCACTTGGGGAGACATTTCGATATTTTAAGGTTTTTCTGACTATGATTATTTAACATTAACGCTCCGAAAATTCGAGGCGTTTTGTTGTTATTGTTTAAGGAAATTGTACTCTAGGCATGTCCAATATTCACAATTTAACGAACCTAATCTTTATCCTTTTATTTTATTATAAATTATATATATTGAAGATAATTGTGTTTATAGGCCCTCCTCCTTTTATCCGGGCTTGGGACCGGCTGCTTGTAAACAAACAGGCGAAGTTACTTATTTTTTTATATATACAGAAAAATATCTATCTTGCTTGTAAAAACTTATTATATATATATATATATATATATATATGAAAAAAAACTATATTTTGTGAGAAATTTTATTCTTAAAACTTAAGAGAAGGAAAATAAAAAAAAATTACCTAATCATCCAGAAGTACTTCAACATTCGAGTCACTGCTCTTCCTATCATCAATCGGTTTATCTTGCTCGCGGTATTTCGCATCAAGATAATCCTTCCAACATACACATAGCTCGAGCGACTCGGGGTTAAGACGACTCCTCCTGTCATCCAAAACCCTCCCGCTCGCTGAAAATGCCGACTCTGAAGCAACCGTGGAGGCTTGCACTGGCAGTACATCCCGTGCAATTTGAGCTAAAGTTTTATACATGTTTTGATTTTGTTTTCAAAAATTTAACAAATTAAAATTAACATGTTCTTGCATTGATAAATCACCATAATGATCAGTATTTGAATATACACCAATCTCATTAAAAGAGAAAAAAGTAGACGAACCTGCCGAATTAGAAGTACCTTCACCTGGTAGTTGTCTTGCTACTAGATGTTCAAAGCCCTTAAGGTATGGCGCATAATACCTCTCAGCAGTCGATGATGAAGCTCGTCCGCGCACGTCAGCAGAATTACGATAGAGGTTGAACAGTTCTTCAAATGTCTTGCTCACTTTCGCTGTGAGTGCGGTTGTATCCTCTACTGGGTAGCACATTAATATCGATATCTCTTGTATCGAGACGTTCACGCCATGCAACTTTAACCTAGGATCTAAACAAGTAGCAACAGCAAAAATAACAGGCAGTTCACTCCAATATTTATTAAACTTTTTATCCATCACTTTTACTATTTCCTTAAAGGGTCCTATATATCTCCATTTTGATAACATTGTAGCCATCTTGAGAATTTCTATTACAGCGAGAGGAGAGGTGGGATAGTACGTACCAGACAATAAATTGGTAGACGTGTAAAATACCTCCAAAAATTCAGCTAGGTATGTGGCCATCTGCCATTCCTCTTGAGTTGGCAAGCCGGCTGGGAACTGGGTTAGTAGAAAATGCGTATAGACTTCTCTGTATGCCAGAATGTGTAAAAGCATATGGTATGTAGAGTTCCACCTGTGGACCACATCTGTAACTGCTCTCCTGCGAGGCATATTATATTCAACACACAACGTTTTAAATTGTTGTGTTCTCGGACTCGAACTATTAACATACGCTGTCATACCCCTCATTTTGACAAGAATATCTCCTGCAGCAGCTAAACCATCTTGAACAATTAAATTAATTATATGACAAACACAACGAACATGAAATAATTTACCAGAAAGTACAGGTTTGAGGCTCTCCTGTAAAGCATCAACAGCAGCTGTATTGTTAGAAGCATTATCAAAACTAATACTCATAATCTTATCCTTTAATTTAAACGTGGTACATGCTTTTAATATAATACTAGCAATGTTCATTCCATCATGCGAAAAAGAAAAGAGCTCGAAAGCGATGATTCTCTTGTGCATAATCCAATGGGCTGTCACACAAGTATAACTAACAAAAGTAAACAAAGATTGCCAAATATCAGAAGTAAGACTAACTTTACCGTCAAATTTATCGAAATAATCGATCAGGCGTGCTTTAGCAGCATTATACTGTCGGAGTGCATCGATCTAGTTGTGTTTCTATGAACCTTTTTGTACAAAGGTTGAACGTATGTATTCATATATCTAGAGTGCTTAGCATTATCGGCAAAAGAAAAGGCTTGTTCATCGTGAATAACAAATTCAGCGAGACCGTCTCTTTGCTCTCGATTATAAACAAATAACTTACCGTCAAAAGATAACTGCGTTTGGGTAGGTTCGACGTGGCCTTGTCGAGGTGCACACTGAGGGTAATGCCTGTTAAGATGTCCATTACCACTACCAGACGAAAATAATTTAGCACAGTACTTACATCGAGCTTTTCGGATGCCGTCCACCATAACTTCATCAAAGTGATTCCAACACTCGGCTTTTTTTTTCCTTTTGGACTTCTGGCTCATTACCGGAGGCATTGCTCGGCCCTTCTTCATCATGACTAGGCATAGGGTTAAGATTATGCCACGGAGTAGTAGCTTCGCCAACCGAGCTGCGTCCTTGACTATAATGCGGGGGGTCTTGATCAGGCGTGTATTCAAAATCTGGAATGTTTTGATTGAACTCCCAATTGGCTTGGGTATCTATCATACAGCCAATACACAACTATAAGAGCAGTAATAAGTAATTAGAAATAACAATTAAAAGAATTAAAGAGTAACAAATGAATTACTGAGGGTAATTCGAAATTGGAGAGAGTTAGTAATTAAAAAAAATTAGTAATAGTAATTGATAAATATAAAAATTCACTAATTACTAATTACTAGACAAAAGAATTAGAGAGTAACAAATTAATAAGAGGAGTGGTTAGTAATTAAAATTTAACAAAAGTAGTAATTAGTAAACAAGAGTAATAATATGCAAGAGTACTAATTAGTAAATAAGAGTAGTAATTAGCAAGAGTAGCAAAGCTTGTAGAAATGTAGAATGTTTATATAAGAGAGAGTAAGAAGATTGGTGTGAAAAATTAGAAAGAAATGATGTGAATTTATAAATTTTTGAAACTTCACAAAAGACCAAAATATCTCTAAAAACTATCCGTTTATAGTTGTTGGGGAGGGTAAGAGTGTAAAAATCTTAAAATAGTTGAAAAAATTAACTTGGACCAAAATACTCCCCAAACTAGCAGTTATTTTTCTGTTGGGGGGGGGGGGTAAAAGTGGAATTTAGGGGAAAAAAAGGGAATAAATCCATTGGGGGGAAATGAGGGAAAATCTGAATTTGAAAAGTAAAAAGGGGGGCCAGACCCGGGCTGGGCCAAACCCGGGCTTTTTCGGGCCGGGCCTGACCCGGGCTTTTTTTCAGAAATGCAGGCCTGATCCAGGCCCCAGGCTTTAAGCCCTAAAAGAGCGGGCCTATACTGTTCATGAAGGGGGCCGGGCCAGCCCGGCCCATTTGACAACTCTAGAAGATTGGGCTGAGGTACCATCGTGATGGTGGTTTTTGGGTACAAATTGATGGTTTCGCTGCAGATCGATGCAGATAGGCGGTTGGCACGATGGCTAGACGAGGGCGTGCGATGGGCAGTGCTTTCCGGCTATGTGGTCGCATGAAGGTCGAGTACGCAGCCAAGGTGACAAACTATAGAGGGAAGGTTGAAAATGGTGGCCTATTGATAAACGTGCCTTGAAATGCAATCGCTTTGTTGATTTTCCGTAGATTAGTGCGCTAAAGAGAACATAGTTTCCAGTCACGGTCCCCATGCCTCGAGAGAAGTGTAGATTTTCTAGAAAGAAAATTAATTAAGGTCCAGATACGTTCACTCTATTTTATTCTTGTGAATATGGTCTTGCTTGTGTGAGTGACCATCACTTTTCCTTCTTATAAAGATTATGTCAGGGATGATTCTTATACTAGAGACTTGTCCCTCAAAGCAAAATAAACGGTTCAACCATTCATGCTTTATAGAATTCGCTACAACTTTTTTCTCCAAAATTAGTTACCAGAAAATTTATGAACACTAGAGGGCGATGTTAGTTATTCGATCACTTGATCTTTCTCTCCAAACAAAATAAACGGCTTGATATCTTTTTCATTTGGATATTGATGCTCGTCGTTGTGGTTTAAGCAATTGGACACAGTGAAAGTTATATCTATACTATCTATAAAAGTACGAATGTTATAAATCATTTTTGAACGATTATATCCTCCGTTAATTATGCCAATTACAATTAAACCCTCCTTTTTGACTCATCTTTAAATTTGGTTAAAATTAAATGAGTATTGGATAATCAACATGTTCTAAACATTGAAAAATGAAAAGTCTCATGATAAAGAAAAACAAAAATAAAGAAATTCATTTATTACTCCTTTTCTAATTTGGTTGAAATGAAATAAACGTTGGATAATGAATGTTCTCTAAATATTAGGTAATGAGAACTGTGATATATTTTCTTTTTCTTGCATTTTTGAGTTAGTAAATAATTAAATAATTGTAAAATTAAAAAAAAAGCGAGAGAGAAACTGAAATAAGTGAAAAATTAGTTAAGAAACAAAAAATTGTTGAAAAAACAAAAATAAAAAACAAGGTTAATATGCATCAAAAAAAAAAAAAAAGGTTTAAATACAACACAAATTAACAACAGTTTTATACAAAAATTATATTGGTCTTTAAAACGAGATTATTGACTATTGAGAATAAAAAATAACCATGGTACTAAGCATGCAAAAGATGCTGCAAAAAAAGTTACGATCACAAGAAAAGGACGGGCTTGTAAGGATGAAAAATGTGAACTTTCAATATTTTATGAATCAGGGTCAACTAGAAAAATTAAGAATATTTTTTTGTTTTAACAGAAATATTGTTGATTCAATGATATTGATAAAAGCAGGTACATACTGAAACTGGTTGTAATTGGAGTCATTCAACAGACATTCATAACATTGATCGATGCAAGCAAAATTTTTAATTAGATGTTCAGTCTCAAAATTGATACAATCAAAGAAGGTACACAAATTCATAACTATATGTCTTATAAAAATTTAGGTAAGAACGACGTCTAATACTAAAAATTACACGCATAATAGAAAAAACCTTGAGAAAATGGAAGGGAAAGAATTCAGCTTCATCATTAGGATGGACAAAAAGGTTGAAAATGACAGGATCTAAGCAAGGCTGATAGCACATGAAGTTCAAGAATACTATCAAACACAAAAGAATGATGAAAACAATCCAATGACAACTAAAGATTCAGTGTGCAAAAAAGAAGATCGCTTTAATGAAGGCTAAGATGAAATTAAGTAAAATTACATCTTCTTATTGTACATGCTAAAAGTTGAAAGCCTACTGCCTGCATCATAAGTTACTCTCATAACACAAGATTATTGATTTTATGCACATTCACTGCATCTTATTATTGAAATCATAAACATACATTAATCATAACATTCCTATATATTATTTTGTGTATAATTGATTTATATATACATGCATAGTAATTGTCTATATTGTGAGTGTTGGTTTGTGGTTTGAACATATATAATATTTCAAACTGCTTCTCATTGATTGTTCGTTAAAAATTCCCTTTCCTTTTTTTGGTATTTAAAGAGAAACGAAACTGACCTCCTCCCTCAATGCTGCAATCAACAGTGGTTCTCTCTTTGTAAACTTCTTTGTTTAAATTAAAAAAGAAAAAAAATATTTTTTTATTTAAAAAAAAAATTCCATGGAATAGTAATCCAATGGAATTCTTTTTTAAAAAATAAATAAAATCGTTATTTTATCTTCTCGTGATGAATAGGAAAAAAATTATCTAGAAAGCTCACAGAACCAAACCAAACTACAATAAAATGATGAAAATTACAAATCTTAACTGTATACCATAAATCAATCTAATAGATTATAAAAACAAATATGTAGATTCATTCTTTTAGTTTATCCATTTACTTTTCTTATCAATGGCAAACATCAAACATTTCTTCAATCCAGAAGCTGGTAAAAAAAAATTTCAAACATTGATTACAATGGCAAACATCAAATATACATTTCTTCTAGAACAAGTTACAAAAGAAAGAAGAACATAATTAAATTATATTATTTGATCCAAAAAAACTAACAATATCACCTCAAAAATTACTCTAGATTACATCTACGTGCAACGCATGTACTTCATACTAGTATTCATAAAATGCATGAACTAGACGAAAGAAAGTCAGTTGTTCAAAGGTTGATAAAGGAAATCAACTTTACTTCATTTGATAAAAAAAAATTATTCAAACCTTAGTTTCGTGCAAGAAAATAAAATGTAGTTTCATATTTCACCGACTTATGGTTATGATGGACAACAGCTAAGTCACATCAATCCAACGTAAACCTTAGCAAGATGATGCTTGGGGTATCATTTGATTTAAAAGAAGTGCTAGAAATTATATTTCTGTCTTTATTTTTGGTTCCAACCTTACCGGATTGATGAGATTTGATCGAGGCACGAGCATAACTGGAATTTTTAGACAAAAACAACTGTTAGCATTAATCAACTTTTTCGATATTTCTACTTTTTTGACTAGTTTACCCTCAAAATTGAGCTAAGCCATTATATCAAGATTTGTATTTAGTGAGCGTTGCGCCATAGTGCAAACTATAGGGTTAGTATCAATCATTAATTGAAACATAGTTAATGCTTCACCAGAAGTAGCTGAGGTACTGTCTTGGTCATGAATAATGTTGATATTGTTTTGTCAAATCTATGCAAAAGATACTAGAGAAGAGGCTGCAGTTTAATGCAATGATTAATGTGAATGGCGAAACAATATATACATTAGTGGAACCTATTTGCAATTGAAGAGGGAGATTAAGGCACCAAATAGTTGAGAATCAGACAAAGATTGAAAATCTTAAGCGACAAATCATCGACCAAGGGCAGAGCAAATTACTATTAATCAACATAGTATGGTTGAATGGCGCTTATCTTATCACAGCTGTTCAAACCTATGCCAAGAATTTTCCTTCAGCAGTCATACCTATGCAAACCTATGCCAAGTCTGCCCATTTTTCCGTTTTAGGGTATATTCCACTTTTCACCATCGTACTTTGGTCATTTTTAAATCGGCTCTTGAGCTCCTAAATTGCTAAATATAGTCATTGTACTGTGTCTCATCACCATTTAGGCCTTTTGTTAGCAAATTTGTTATTAACTTGAGGCTATTTTGATCTATTAAAAGTGTGACCTGCGTCCCCTTCTTTTTTCTTCTCCTCCGGTCAACACAGCCGCACACATCAATACAACGCCGAGCAATTCTCAACCGACATGTGATTGTAAATGACTATAATGCCCAGAATCTTATCTAAGCATATGTGGAAGCTATAGGCGAAGGCTTCTCGCACACACCACCATTCACAGCCGCATACATCATTGCTCAAAGCCGCACCCACTCATGGCCACAGTTATGGGTGTGAGTGGTTGGATGTGGCAACAAGGGGTGTGATAAGCGTCGTAGATATCGGAGGAGATTGGTGGTCTTAGAGGAGAACGGTGGAGATAGTCGGTTTTAAAGGAGATTGGTAGAAATTGATGAAGATCGGCAATTTTAGTTTTCGTGACGGGTGGTTGCTAGTGGTTGCAGCTATGGTAATCTGTTAGGGATGATGGCCATGCTGGGGTTTTATGGTGATGGGGTTCTGATCGGGGTCGTTATCGGTGGTGGTGTTCATCGTGATAGTTGAGAGGGGGAGGGGCTGATCAATGGGTATAGAGGAGTGCTAGATTTGTGATGGGTGGTGGGGTTAATGGTAATGGGTGGGAGGGGAAGGGGGTGATGAGTGTGGAGGCAATGGCGGGGTGATGGGTTTGTTTGAAGGAGTGTGCGGACACTGCTGGACAATGGCATAAGAAGTGGTGGACATGTCCCAGAGGATGATGGTGTCGGCGGAGGCGATGAAGGGTTGGACTAGAAACTAACTTGCGGATTGTCACTGATATGGGTAAAAAATACCCACCAATGGGAAGGTAACAGTTGTTAATGCCAGGTGGCACCAAAACTGCTCTTTGATTATTGGAGAAGTGGGAGTGGCACTTGCCCACCTTTCCATTATCCCATTATCTTAATAATGAGCAATAACTGCCCATGAAGTCCCGGTAACCTCCCACTAATTAGAGTAACTCCCCATTAAAGGGACGTAACCAACCCTTTAATAGATTCCTATAAAAGGGAAATGAAAAGGGAAAGAAGGTAAGTTCTAACGATCTAAGTTATTTTCAATACTCTCTCAAAATTGCTTACTGACTTAAGCAACGGTAGCTCTTCGCCAGAGCCCCCTCTGAGGGTTCCGACGCGTCACTGTTTGCTCGTATTGTGCTTTGCAGGTCTGCACATCGGAGGCACTCCGTCGGAGCCCCTCCGGAGGTTCCGGCGCATCACTGTTTGCTCGTATTGTGCTTTGCAGGTCTGCTTGGGTGCTCGTTTGGTCCCAATCAATGCTCGTTCGGTCTCGATCAATTTTTGGCCACAACATTTTGGCACCATCCGTGGGACCGACTAGCTTAGCAACTTAGCAAACACGTCAGCAAAGAAAAGCAAAGCATGAGAGTTAAGAACGCGAAAAAAATGATCAACAACACCGGTAGTGCTCCGGACGGTCAGGATACCATCGGTGGGCCTCAACTGAGTTAACACCCAACAACGCCCCCACGAGGCTACCATCGACGCCATTAAGCAGCCTCAACTGCCATCGTCCAGTACCTGTAAATAATGATTAGCGGGAATAACATCAAAAGTGCTGAGAAAATCAGAACCAAGGGGCTGCCGTTACCGGCACCTCCCTCTTCAGTCACCAACCCATTGCTCTTGCGACAAGCAGCGTCGCACCCGAACAATCTCGTCGCCGAATCATCGTTCAAACCCCCGATGTCTCACCGTCATAATCTGCGACATCGTGCCAGGCGATGCTGCTAAGAAGAAGCAACACTGCATAAATCAGCCACGTCAATCACAAAACAGACAAGTCTGCCACCGCCACGACTGGCCGTCAAAAGTGAAAATAACCACGACCGTGCCGCCGCTGCACTAGATTCACAACGATGTTGAAGACCCCGCCGTTTGATAAGCCGACAAAGATCCACCATCGCCGTAGGTTCACTTTACTCCGACGCTAACAGCGACAACTCCGTCGATCACGCACCATCGTGAAGAGGGGCAAGCTGCCGACAAAAATCCGGCTAACTCCCCGCCAATTCCATTATATCCAACTCCATGCATCAACCAATTGCACAAACTGCGGCCATTTACGATGGCGCACAGTTGCAGCATAATAAAAAGAGAGAGAGAGAGAGAGAGACGGGATCAGCAGTAGCACCGCCGCCGATGAACACACCGTCGAAGTCGCAACGCTCTTGCCAAACAGAGGGCTGCCATAACCGCAATCAAGAGCAACGCCGTCCCAGCCTCTAATCGACCCGCTACCGTGAGTCCTCAATCTAGTTACCGCTCTAAAGCCGACAATGGACCAATCGGCCAATTGTGTGGCAATAGAACAGCCACAAGTCCACTCAGGCACTCACCATGAAGTTCTATTTGGCCACTGTACCAAGGCCTTTGACACTGCTGGCGTCCCTTCGGCGACCTCTCGACAGCGCCACACGGTCAAACGACGAGCTACCTTTGTCGTTTAGTCACCACTACCATAGCTAAACTTCTTCCGGCCGTCACTATTCACGCTAACTCCCCACCAATGATGACTCATCCACCTTGAAGCCGCCCCATCAGCCATTGAAGACCCGCGATAGCCGTGGATTCATTCGAACCAGCCACTAATAGTGACCATTAAAATTGTGGTATCGATAATCACGTTCCGGCCTCATCCAAACCTCAAGCTGCCATAATTTCTCAAGATAGCTCCTTGTAGTGGTGCCCGATAGCAACTTCGCCATCATCGTGCCCCACGATTAGTGGCGGCTCTCGTGTCCAATTATTGTGATTGCCAAACTATGGGCTGTCACAGTCGAACCAGACGCTCCACTACCATGGGTTTGCACCAAACCGTGCCCCGCGCCACGCACAATCGAGCGGTGGGCCTTCAACAACCATGGTGGCCATGCCCTTGCCGTCATGACCTTTGTGTGCCTCAACATCTTCTCTAGATCTGTAGCCAGCCACTATGGCTGCCCTTGTGTTCAAAAAGAAGTTGCTGGATCTACCTCTCTCTGCGCCAAACTGCCAACAGATGGCACTTCCGGTGGCGACAGCGCTTCAGCAATGCTTTGATTGCCTGAAGGAGAAAAGATTAAGCCACCAATTAAATAAATCAGGTGCACACTTTCATTTTTAAAGATTTATGTTTTGAGTCCATAAATTTGCATATTCAACTTAGAACCCACAAAGTTCTGTTTACTTGATATATGCAGCATTTGTCTTAAAGCCTACGAGTGTAGCCATATTCGTCCCTAAAAGCATGCATAAACACCCTTTTTGTACATGTCATAATACACTATGGCTATGATTTAAGCGCCGCCACGGTTAGCATACACTTTTATATTGCTTAAACACTTTAACTTAGACATGTTTATTCAATTTGACCTAGCACCATCCCATTGCTTCAATCGGCTAAACGTGTTCAAGTTATACGAGTGCGATAAGTTGTTACAAACCCTCACTTGCGTTAGCAACACCCTTCAACTGTCTAACCGACAGGATAATAATGGTGTCACAGAGTATTACTACTCTCAATTAAGTGCTTCAATGCTAAAACATAGTGCCTTAATAAGCTTGTATGCTCTCTTGCTATATTTTTTTTTTGTGACATGTGTTTTTTTTTTCTGTTGCGAGGGTTTATAACGCAACCCCCTTCATACTTGAAGAAAATTCACAGCCCCTATGACTTTAGTTACGCTAAGAGCTTCAAAGGCAGCATCACGCCTGCTAAGTGTCACATGTTGACTTGTGAAATGGAGACGCACACACTATCACTAATTTGAAACCATGAGAGCATCACAACCTATAATTATAGCTTTGCTAGTACGTCTGGAAAATTTGGGATCTCGTGCCCGTATTCTCACTTGCCACACGGTTGCACATTGCTGCACAACATACAGGAAAAATGCTACAACGGCTTTTTGTTGTCATCTAGTGGCATCTTGCTCTGACAGACTCCACGTCTGCTACCTGCTTGGACATACCATGGTCCTTCACTTTCTCTACTCATCTGGCCGATCAGATAGACCGTACTCCATATCTTTATTGACTTGTCTCATCAAGCCAGCAAACGACAGTACCTTTTACGAACATGCCCTACACAGTGACTAAGAAGCCATCTTTGTGTCTATGCCTTCTTAGTCAGGGGGGCTACATGTATATAAGAATACAACCACTCTCACATGAAGCCTACCCTCCCCTTCATACGATAGCTAAGCAGCACAACCTGCTCAGTGACCGCTCATGTCATGCAAAAATCTGTGGAACAATTGCATGTCGTCCCTCTTGGATGTATCGAGCACTACGAACCACTACCGATCAGCGACAACCTATTCAATGACACCTCACCTAGCCTCCTTATCATGACACTGAGAGCTTTTGTGACCAATGTCCAAGGTCACCTGACGGCAAATGCAGAACTAATCTCGCCTTGTGCATCATAAGAATGACCAAGACTGTTATAGTGGTCACATCACTTTTCCTAAATGACAAAAAGCATCGTCATTCAAGGAATAAATGGCCTGAGAAAAGATATTACAAGGCTCATTCGTTAGTAGCTCAGTCGTGCTCTAGCCACTTTCAGGACTGACACTTTGAGAAGCTTAGAATCACAGCGCCAATTATCATTCGACACACCTTCATTAAAGACATTTACGTTGGTCTAGCCTAGCGCCCGTGCTCATATCTCTATAAAGATTCACCTAAACCTTGGCCCAACTGAGTAGTCATACTCCTTTCTTGAGGAGTCACGTAAGCCTCACAGAGCAGAGATCATTCGAATTCCTAGCTCACTGCTAGTGGGACCGAGCTAAAGAACTTTGATGGACTCCTACTTTTGCTGGACCGAGCAGACGAGCTCTTTTAGACCTCTCAAAGTCTCTCATGCTTAAAAATAAAGTGAAGATAAATGAAACTAGTTCTCCTTATATAGTGAAATTACTATAATCCAATAGCTAAGATCTCACGACCGTTGGACAACCAAAACGTGGAGGCAATTAATCAGCACAACAGGGGGTAAGTTTACCCTTGTACCCCTTGATAGAAACTTTGACAAAACCAAGTAAAAATGCTACTTCACTCGAATCCTTTATAAAGCCTTTGCCTCTACTCGCCCGGACGAGTAAACAAGCACACTTTGAGGTCTAAGCCTCTGCTCGCAAAAGCCGAGCAGACGAGCACACATTGAGACCTATGCCTCTGTTCTAGCCGAGTAGACGAGCTCCGATGGTCTTAGCCTCTGCCGAGCAGACGAGCGCATTAGACTTATGCCTCTGCTCTAGCCGAGTAGACGAACTTCGATAGTCTTAGCCTCTGCTGAGCAGACGAGCACATTAGACCTATGCCTCTACTCTGGCTGAGTAGATAAGTTTCAATGGTCTTAGCTTCTACCGAGCAGACAAGCGCATTAGACTTATGCCTCTGCTCTAGCCGAGTAGACGAGCTTCAATAGTCTTAGCCTCTGCTGAGTAAACGAGCACATTAGACCTACGCCTCTGCTCTAGCTGAGTAGACGAGCGCCTTTGGTCTTAGCCTCTGTCGAGCATACGAGCGCATTAGACATATGCCTCTGCTTTAGTCAAGTAGACGAGCTCTGATGGTCTTAGCCTCTACCGAGCAGACGAGCGCATTAGACCTATGCCTCTGCTCTAGCCGAGTAGACGAGCACATTAGACCTATGCCTATGCCTCTGCTCTAGCCGAGTAGACGAGCTTCGATGGTCTTAGCCTCTGCCGAGCAGACGAGCGCATTAGACATATGCCTCTGCTCTAGCCGAGTAGACGAGCTCCGATAGTCTTAACCTCTGCCGAGCAAACGAGCGCATTAGACTTATGCCTCTACTCTAGCCGAGTAGACGAGCTTCGATGGTCTTAGCCTCTGCCGAGCAGACGAGGGCATTAGACCCATGCCTCTGCTCTAGCTGAGTAGACAAAGCTTCGTTGGTCTAAGCCTCTGCCTTTACTCGCCCAACCGCGTAGACGAGCTCCCTTCGAGGTATACGGTTTTGCTCGCAAAGCCAAGTAGACGAGCACATTAGACCCCTCTGCCTTTACTCGCCCAGCCGAGTAGACGAGCTCCCTTTGAGGTCTAAGCTTTTGCTTGCAAAGCCGAGCAGACGAGCACATTAGACCTCTCTGCATCTACTCGCCTAGCCGAGTAAACGAGTTCTCTTCAAGGTCTAAGCTTCTGCTTGTAATGCCGAGCAGATGAGCACAATAGACCTCTGCTTCCACTCGCCCAGCCGAGCAAACGAGTACCTTTAAAACCTTTGCTCGCCAGGCCGAGCAGACAAACCCATTAGAATCTCTAAGTCTTTCTGCTCGCCAAGCCAAGTAGACGAGCACCTTTAGAGACTAAGCCTCTATTCTCCATACCGAGTAGAGGAGCACATTAGAGTCTCTGCTCGCCAACCCGAGCAACGAGCACCTTTAGAGACTAAGCCTCTGATCCCTAGGCTAAGCCGACGAGCACATTGGTCTCTTAGTCTCTCTGCTCGCTAAGCCGAACAGACGAGCGCCTTTAGAGTCAATCCTCTACTCGCTAACTTGAGAAGACGAACGCATTAGACTAAAAGTTTCTCTGCTTACCCAGCCAAACAAACGAGCTGCTTTAAGTCTCTTATGCCTCTGCTCGCTAAGCCGAGCCGACAAGCACATTAGTCTCACTCTTTGCTGGCCCAGTAGAGCAGACGAGTGCATCTATGCTCTTTACTCAGCCAGCAGTAGGCGAGCACGTTTAAGGCCTCTACTCAGCCAGCTGAATAGACAAGCACGTTTAAAGCCTCTACTCGACTAGCCGAGTAGACGAGCGCTAAAGGCCTTTACTCGGCCAATTGAGTAGACGAGCCCTTCTAAGCCTGTATTGGGCAAGCTGAGTAGACAACCCCGCCTTAGCCAAACCAAAAGTTTCTGTAATCTACCAAGGGGTGAAAGATGTCACCTTTGGTTTAAATTCCTACCACAGAGCATCACTTTAAAAAGGGCCCAAAATTTGATGCTACGACAATCGTCCTGATTCCTCATTCTTACTCCCAACAGAATACGGAATAGGGGCAAATGATATGGGTAAAAAATACCCACCAATGGGAAGGTAACACTTGTTACTGCCAGGTGGCACCAAAATTGCTCTTTGATTATTGAAGAAGTGGGAATGGCACTTGCCCACCTTTTCATTATCCCATTATCTTAATAATGAGCAATAACTGCCCAAGAAGTCCCAGTAACCTCCCACTAATTAGAGTAACTCCCCCATTAAAGGGACGTAACCAACCCTTTAATAGATTCCTATAAAAGGGAAATGAAAAGGGAAAGAAGGTAAGTTCTGACGATCTAAGTTATTTTCAATACTCTCTCAAAATTGCTTACTGACTTAAGCATCGGAGGCTCTTCGCCAGAGCCCCCTCCGAGGGTTCCGGCGCGTCATTATTTGCTCGTATTGTGCTTTGCAGGTCTGCGCATCGGAGGCTGTCCATCGGAGCCCCCTCCGGAGGTTCCGGCGCATCACTGTTTGCTCGTATTGTACTTTGCAGGTCTGCTTGGGTGCTCGTTTGGTCCCAATCGACGCTCGTTCGGTCCCGGTCAATTTTTGGCCACAACAGTCACGTCCATCATAGATGTCATCTTTGCCTCAAAATCGTGAAATGCCGAATCTAACCCTCAATGTAACGGAAAAAACAAAAAAAAAAGAGAAATGGTGACAGAAAGTAGTACAATGACTGACTTAAAAAATATAAGAGTTCATTCACTAATTTGGCAAAGTACAAGAGAGAAAAGCAGAATAAACCCCTCTTTTTCTCCATTTTAACACTCTTCCTTTGTATGTCATGAGATGTTCTTTCCTTCCGCAGGCTTGCTTTAATGTCATGAGATGAGATAAGTGGTTGTGGCCAAGGTAACAAGGTTGGAATTCCTGGCCTAAGAATCTAAGATCATTGCTAATTCTTCTATGGCGGAGGCCAGGCCCCATATGTGGCGGCTAGTCCCCCAGGTCCCCAACTGACCGTTAATAAGTTAACGTCTCTCTCTCTCACACACACAGACAATGTATATGTAAACAAAGTATAAAAGGCTCTCTCAAAAGTATAAAAATCATGTCAAAGAACTCCTGTGACAGGACTGGCTCAAAAATTCAACGGAATCAAGAAAGCCACAATAATGGATGGGTGGCATTATTTTTTTTTTTTTAAGACGAATACACTGTGGTCAAACATTTGCACTTGACCATATTTGCCACGTCAGCACCAACTCGGCCGCCGACGCTCAGGACAAAACAAAACCAGCACTTTTGAATCTTCGTACCTTAACAAACGGCTTCGTCTCTCGGTCGTTCCACTCTCTCCATTCCTCTTCACATTTCTCGCACACGATCTCTCTATATATACACACTTACATTCCTGAGGTTTTGTCCATATACAGCAAATTCTGTGTATTATAAGCACATAGATATAGCTGACAACCTGCAGCCATGGAATCATATTCATACGCTTACTCCTCTTCTTCTTTCTCGTACCCACGAGAAGAGAGAAAACCATTCGTTTCTTCACTGCATTCGGTTCGCAGGTCGACGCCGGTGAAGATTATGAAGAAACCCATTGCGCCACTGCCACCAACGCCTCCTAAAATCTACCAAGTGGATTCTATCAACTTCAAAGCGGTAGTTCAGAAGCTTACCGGCGTGCCCGAGTTCCAGACTCGTCGTCTCCAAGAAGTGGCACCTCCCCCTCTTAATATCTCTACACCCTTTTCATCAGATTATTGTGGCACGAACAGTGAACCGCGTCAGTTCCTGCCTTCCCCGCCATTATCCGCCACCTTCCGCCACCTGATGAATGAAACACTGGAGACGCACGCCTCGTCCAAGTTGTCGGAGAGTTTGGGGGTGCCTAATTCACTTGGGTTTACCTTATCGCCGAAGCGATCGGAGAGTTGGGGAGCGCTGAGTCCACTGGGGTTTACTTTGTCTCCGGCATCACTTTCTTGGTGTTCATTTGCTTTTCTGAGTCCAGGGACCGTCTCGTCTATGGGGCAAAGCACAGTTCTTTAGGGCTTTTATGAGGCCATATTATTTACAGTATCTTCTAAGAGTAGCTAAGACAAATATGTGACCACAGAATTTTTACAGTTCCGCAGACCCTTCCCATTAGTGTTTTGCGATTGATATGCAGGTTCTACGTATGAGACGACGTTTTTGGGACATTATGAGATCCCATAATAAATCAAAATTAGCATCTCATACATAACCTGACCTCAATCGTAAAACCCAATATGTGAAAGATCCGCATTTTCAACAAACATCAAGCAGAAACCATGTCAATAATGCAAGCTAGGTGCCCAAAAAACGTTGGCTATACATCAAAATTGTTTCACAAACTGTCATACATTCTTCGTTGTACTAGTTTTAGTCTTTATGCTGTCATTTGAATCTCTTGACCTTCGTGTATTAAAGGAATGATATTTAGCATTTCAAATCTGGGATCAGTATGCATGAATGAAGGTGTAGTATATTACGTTATGAATGTCCCAAGAGACACACGAGTGGTTAGCAGGGAACTTTGTCCCATGCTCGGAGGAATGATGTTTAGAATTTCAGATTTGGGACGAGAATGCACGGATGAAGGTGTACTGTGTGTCTACAGAAATGATCGTCGAATTGTAGGAAATATAGTTGCCATGTTCGGCATGCACTCTCTTTCTTATGCTGAGAAGTCCTCTGTGAGAACTTCTTATGCTGCCTAAGACAGGTAATGGATCGAAAATTGAGCCTGCCACAGAGATAAACATAAGTTGTTAAATGCCTTACAATTATATATTTCCTCCGTCCCACTTCAATAGATCATCTTCTCTAAATTTGTTCACTTTTTAATTTAAGAAAGAATCTATAGATATCTTTTTATATTTATCCTTCTTACACTTTTTTATTTTATTTTCTGTTAACATTTAACTCTCGACTAACTCATTTTCTCTATCTCCAGACCCATTTTTTAATATTTTTTTATTGTATTCTCTTTCCATATATAATACTCCACTAACCAATTTTATCTCTCATGACCCACTTTCTTCCCCTCCTCTCTTTAAAAGGTAGAATGAGAAATACACAATATATGACTTGAATCATTAATCAGCATGTGAGTCAAAGTTGGTCGAATTATATGAGACGGAGAGAGTACCACACTATGCCTTCTTTTTTCCGAGAAAAAAAGATAAATATGGTTTTTGTTTCATCGCTTTAATATTATTTGGCTACGAAAAAGTTGAATGTTTTGAAGGCTAAGCAATTACCGATACTTGGCCCACGAAGTTCTAGCATAAGCAGGTGTGTCGAGTCCAAACTTCGTCTCTAATCCAAGACTGAAAACCAAAGTGGCCACCCCAATAGAGATGCGGACAACATTTTTGTCAAACAATAGTTAGCATAGGCCTGGTTCGCGCATTTATTTTATTATTATTATTATGGGGCTGAAATAGTCCTCAAGGAAGTGAATCAAACACTTCTGGCTTAGTTACCTTTTTCTTATTTCCAAAGAAGCTTATATAATTTTTCGTGGGCTACACCTTAGAATCTCAGAGCTAACTTCGAGTCTGTTTGAAATCACTTACAGTTTTGATTTTTAGTTTCAAAAAAAAAAATTCAAAACCAGTTTAGTTTTTGTTTTTTACAAAAATAAATGGGTGTTTGATTAGTCAGTTTTTATTTTGAGTTTTTTCTTTACTGTTTTTTTCTTAAATTTTCGACAAACCTTCTTTCTCCAACAGATTTTTAGAACTCCCCGAAGCACCACCATCGGTGGTTGTCACCACCACCATCCAATTCGCGTCACCACCACCATAATCAAATTAATGCGATGGTGGTGGGGTGGTGAGAGTAAGGCAAATTGTGGGTTGTGCAACGGTACTGAGGTGGCGGCGTTACTTGAGGTCCCATTAATTGTCCATGACAGTGAGGTGGAGATGGTTGGTTGAAGTTTGATTCATTGTTGAAGGCGTGGTTGGCAACGGGGGCCCAGATCAGTGGGTGGCGATGACGATAGGGTGGCAGTGCTGGGGCGATCTATGGATGGCAGTGGCAAGAGTGTGGCAGTGATGTGGAAGACCCGTGGTTGTTGAAGGCGTGGGTTCGCGATGGGGGGCCAGATCCGTGGGTGGCGATGACTGTAGGGTGACGATGCTGGGACAGATCTATGGATGGCAGTGACGAGAGTGTAGTGATGGTGCGACAGACCCATGGATGTCGCCGGCATGAATTGACGACGGGGCCCAGATTTGTAGGTGGCGATGACGATAGGGCGGTAGTGCTGGGGTGAATCTGTGGGTCGTAATGGCGAGAGTATGGCGGTGGTGTGACAGACGCGTGGTTGTCGACAGCAATAGGGACAGATTCGTGGGTCACGACAGCGATAGGATAACAACGGGACAGATTTGGGTGATGGAAGAAAGTGTCTGATGGTGGTGGTTGTGGAGCTCTGCGTGTAAGGGGGTTTCTTAAAATGATACTCATTTTTTTACTTCTAACAAAGTTTGAAGGTCGATCTCAAAAGAGAACCCGAAATTCCAAATGGAGTTTTCATAAATAGTCCTGTTTTAAAAACTGAAGAGAAAAAAATAATACTGTCAAGCGGAAATTTTTTTTTTCCAGTTTACAAAACTGAAAAAAAAAACGTTGTCAAACGTTACTTTTAATTTCCTTTTGTGAAAAGCTGCACCAGTGAGACCCTATCCTTCCGAGCCAACACAATATTTCGAGAACAAATATTACCATCTTGCATGTTCTTCGACTGGGCCTTTTCTTAGGAGAAATAACAAAGGAGACATGAACTCCCACCGGGGACATTAACAAAAATTGGTAAGTTGGTCATCCTAGGGGGGAATCCAAAGAAGATTTAGCTTATAATATGGTTGATGTTCTTCCTTTGACCTCTAAACAAGAAAGAACATCAACCATATTATAAGCTAAATCCAAGTGGTCAAAACAGAGCACAGTATAAATGAACCGGTCTGTGCTCCATTTTGGCAACGATATTATAAATAACTCCGTACTGTAGTTGTCACAGTCTAGTCAGACTTCAATCTGTTATGCTTACAGCTATTAATATCCATGCAATCCAGCTGATAATTATAAACTATGAAACTTCTGTCGTAGTCTGATACTCGATTCCCCACTTGCTAATACTATAGATATGGTAGGCAGAAATATAAGAGTCTCAGCTTTACAAGTCCAGCTTTCATATGTTAGCCTCCCATTCGAAAAAGGAGAATGAGGAACCATCGAAGTCAAAGAAGGCATGATAAAACTTCTCACTTTCCCTCATCTTACTGCTATGTAGTCTCAGGACTTCGCCGTTCTTTGCATGCGAAAGAGAACAGACAAATCGTCACACTGCTGTCAGCTTGTTACATAAGCAGTTTATATCATCAAAGTCACCAAGGACAGTTCGAACAGGGAAAAGACTACACACTACGTGTGCTTGATACAAAATAGAGCACAGGAATCTGCAAATTGGGCAGACCTTTAATTTCGATTTGCTTGGAGGAAAGATTTCAGAGATGCCGTTGCTACTTGCATACTTTTACCTAGATAGTTGCTTCATGAAACCGCAGTAACTTCCTTCTTAACAAAAGAAAAAGAAAAAGCCAAAAATATTTTGGTTCCGATAATGCTCTCATCACCACCACAAAAATATATATATACATATATATATAGCCCAAAGGATAAAACTGTCATCAATCACAATGGTAGATCATGTAAATGTTGTATACACAACAACAGGCGCCTACATGTATGCTTATCTATATGAGCAGCCACAAGGAAAAAAAGAAATGGAAAGAAGCAGCTCTATACAAAAGTATATATGTATCATCTAAATCCTAACAGCTAACAGAGTCAGACGTGGTAAAATTAGGCTTACAAAATTACAAGTGCTATTCAACTAAGTGACTACATAACCGCACAGCACCGCGCAAAATTTACATGTTTCAGTTGGTTACAAAATACTAGGGAATCAAGACAAATCAGAAGACCATATGGCATTAGATTCAAGATTCCCAGGATATTGTCATTAGTCTTTACCTCCTTTGGAAGAGGATGCCTCTGAAAGGTGTTCTACATAAGCCTCTAATTGTCCCAGTAGTTTCTTAGCTGTGACATATGCAAAAGAAGGTCGTCCCTGCCCAGACCTGTGACACTGCTGGTCATGATCCATGGAGGATGTTGCCTGTAGTTTTCTCTAATCAGCTCTTGGAATCTTTTGATGTTTTCATCGGGTCTTTTTCCTTTACTAGCCTTCATTTTGTCGCATTTTGTAAAAACAAAAGTAATCGGTATCTGAAAGAGGTGGAAGAAAGGCAGAAAAACCATAAGCAACGAAAGGTCTTCTTCATATGCCAATTGAAAGAGTGTATGAAGACACTGATAACTATGGACGGACATACATTGTTCCGTCCAAGCCAATTAGCACAGTCAAGGTCAATCTTTTGAGGTGGTACACTTGCATCAATCAGGAGGAGGACAGCAACCAAACTATCTCTCTTCAGAAAGTAGCCTTTGGTGAATGAAGACCAATCCATTTTAGCAGATTCTGGGGCATTAGCAAAGCTGCAAGAATAATAAATCTGATAAGATATAAAGCTCTGAAGTTGTGAAACACAATTTGATACCAGATGACGAATTTTCATAATTAACAAACGGAATGACTTAATAAGTAGCAAACAACAGCAAATTAGAGAAAAATCTGACTGGTCTCGCTGAGTGCAGCACATTAATATTCCTCACAAAATCAAACTACATATGCGATACATGAGATCAGAAGGAAAGGAAACTTGCGGTCTTAAGCTTACTCATCAGCTCACGCTCTTCATATTTACCATTTTAGAGCTCACCAAAAGTGGCAAGTGTAGACTGGCAAAATTCTAATGGGATAACAGTCCTTAGCTGCACAGAGCAAGGGCAAAAAAGGAAAAGCATAGGATCCAGAACCTCTAGAGTAACCTCAGAGGAAGCATTGTGAAAGCAACAAACTTGTTGCCAAAAGGAGAAAATCGTCATTTCTTTAGCTAGCAATAAATACTTATAGTTGCAGAGGTACATTTTGCAGAGGATCCTCATCCAGAAGCCATCTGAAGTCTTAAGGTTCAGAGGGGCTTCAATATGCTTCAATAAAAAGACAATAAACATTAAGTGTATTTCTATAATCTATATTGTTAAACTCCTTTTTTTTTTTCCGTCTTTGGCATACGCCGAAGAACCCCGAACTAAGGTTAGCTGGAATAAATTCTTTTTCTCGTAGAAGATTTTCTTTAGCCTTTTGTGAGTAAGAACCTCAGCTTCTCATTTCTGGGTTTTAAGATTAACATTCTTGGGTTTAAGGAGAATCAGCGTATATGGCATTTGTAGGTACGTGAGAAATTGGGTGTAGGTACGTGAGAAATTGGGTTAGAGATAAATTTTGTTATCTCTTCTTTACTAGAAGCATGCTAGCAGCAAGTCTCAGAGAGACTCCTGTTCCATAGACAAAATTACCGCAACTAAGGATACTACTATCTCCAAGGGTATAGCACAGATGGTGGGGTAAATTATAGTTTCAGTCCTCCTGTTTTGCTGTCGGTTTTCTAGAAAGGGCCTTGCCCACTGAACTTCTACAAATTCATCCTTTTTCTTCCACTTTCATTCACAGTGCAGACCAAATTTGGTCAAACTAAGGGTCATATGGCCAAATCACATGAAGTTTCTCTACGTTTTCTTTTCTTTCTTTTTTATTGTTCTAGATGCCATGACTGAGTTATGACATCACAAACGAGACAACGGGACGAGATAAAGATATAGTAGAAAAACCAAAAGAGTTGAAAGATTATGGTCCATTAGTTACTGACCCTAGTGGTGAAGGAGGAAAATTATAATTTTACCAAATTCCAAAACCTTTATACATTATGAATGGGAAATGACTACTGATGTTCCGGATACTGCACCTAGAAGCATCTCCTCCTATTTGCACACTGTGCTCCTATTTGCACACTGTGCTAGGTCTGAATACTCTAGACAAGCACAATAAAGAATGTGCTAGGTAAAAAGTCACTGAAAACCAACACCAGATATGCACTTTAATCTGAGCTCCCTTTGGGCAATACAGGGATGCCAGTTACTCCATTTCTCCCTTGCTTTTCACCTTGATGTAGTCTCTGTATTGAATCTCGCCATATTATCTAGTCTTGCGTATTTCCATTTTTATATACAAAACTCCTTACCATGTCATTCTCGAGACTGCTCCGCTCCTGTCCACCTTACCTGTAAGTCAAATTCCAATGTCTCGGGAACGAGAACTCCTTCTACTTGTCAGCTCTAGGCTTGGGAATGACTAACAGATCTATTTAAATGTGTTACCCCGAACAGAAAAAATCAGAGAAATCCGTGCCACTCCATAAAATATGTACTTCCCTGAGATAATGCAATATCAATGTACTACTCTATTCTACCCTCTCCAATAGTTGATTATCCAGCCGGATGCACTACTCAGGCCATACAAGCATGTTACATGGAATGCACCAAAACCAAAGCAGGCCCCCAAAATGCAAGTCAAGAGGGAGCGAGAAAGAAACGGTGTCGTTCCTCGAAATCGCCCCCCCCCCCCCCAAAAAAAAAAACCCACGAAGAAAACCTTAGAGCAAACTCAATGTAAAGTGTAAATGAATCTACGCAATCAACTTATTCACAAGTTTACCGACGTGTGGCATTGCCAGAAAGCCTACGGTAAAGTCAATCATATGGGGTTGTTTATACAGCTAAGTGGCAAGATGATAATATCAGATAAATCGTATACGGATACAAGTCAAGTTAGTTGGACTGTAAGCAACATAGGCCAAAAAAAATTATATTCAAACCAACTTCAACAACAATGATTAACGAATTGTAACTAAATCCTCCAGTTGTAACAAAAATGAACTTTTTAATGTTTCTGCATATCCATGACATGTATATCAATCATGTCAAGAACATCAGTTGACCTAAAAACGCGCGCCAAAGTTTAGTTTGAGAGCTTTCCTTTATGCCATTAGTATCAGACAGTTGCTTTTAGTAAGAAAAACGAGAGAATATAACATAAAGTAGGAGCATGGAGATGTACCCAGTGAAAATCAATGAAAAGTATCTCAATTCATCATATATGCTGAAAAGCTTCGTATTCTTTTTCTTTTCATGAATAGAGATTTCACTGATAAAGAGTGTGCAACTTATGTATGGGCAAAGTATACACACTAAGCCTCCCTATACAACAAGAAAAATCTATCCGGAAAAAAAAAGGCTCCCTCAGTCTCACGCAAAAGAGTCTGCAAAAAGATTTGACCTGACCCTCGCCTTCATGCCCTCAAAAGCACAGCCAAATACACCAAATTAAGCGTTGGAATTTATTTTGGTTGGAAATTTATGCTGCCATACATAGACTTTTAGGCTACAGGATAGTTAGCATATCAATGTGGTATTGAAATTTGAAAGCAAATGATGACTTGAATTATATGGCATTAAACACAATAAATCAAACACCGGTAGCAATAAAATTGGTCGAAAGTGAAATTAAAGGCTTACCCATAACCAGGTAAATCCACCAGGTACCAACTTTTATTAACCAAGAAATGATTAATCAGTTGAGTCTTGCCTGCATAAAACCCACAGCAACACACTATCAGCACAACGCTCCAAAACCCCTCAACCAAGTATTCAAAGAGCAGAAACCTAAACCTGGTTTCTTAGAAGTGAGCGCGACTTCCTTCTTCCTGACCAGGTAATTAATCAGCGACGACTTCCCGACATTGGACCGGCCCAGCATGGCGAACTCAGCCCGGTCGTCCCTGGGGCAGTCCTTGGGCCGGCCGCTGCTCTTGACGAACTCAATCTCCTTGATCTTCGCGTCGCCGGCGTAGGGCCCGAGCACGATGTTGGACCCGGGCAGGACCATGTCGTCGGTGACTTCGTCCGGGTTGAGGCCGGGCGGCACGAAGAGGACGGTCCGGACGAACTTTGCGGCGTCGGAGAGTGCGTGGCTTGGGGTCTTTGCGGCGGAGACATGGTGGCTAGGGTTAGGGCCAGGGCGAGGAGAGTGGGAGAGAGAAGTGCGGAAGGAGAGAGTGAAAGGAGGGGATTTTTGGAGAGGTGACGGGAGTTGGAGAGTGAAGAAGCGAGTCCTAGCTGCTGCTGCTGCTGCTACTAGCATCGTCGTCTCTCTCTGTTTCTGGTTTTACTTGTAGTTTTGCTGAGCGACCCTCGTAGTAGCACATTGAAGGATACGGCGACGTGTAACTTGTGTGGTGTTATATTCATTTCGTCCTGTGTAATTTGATATTTAAGTAATATATCGTATTTCTCATTACTAGAAAAATTAAAAAGTGGGGTCAAAAGGAACCATGCATAGCACTGAATGGGGTACACCAGCTACGCCTAACATGTGGAATGGGTGCATAAGGATGTTGTGCTCAGCTTGGAATGAAAAAATTCTCATTCCGAAAAAATAAGAAAGTAGGGTCAGAGAAAATAAGTAAGAGAAGTATTAATTGCGGAGAGAAAAATAAAACAAAAAAATATAAGAATATAAGTCAAGAGAGAGAAAATGAGTTGACGAAAAGTTAAATGTAGATAAAAATAGAAGGGTAAATATTTAAAAATATCTATAGAATTTAAATTAATTTAGAAATGATCTATTTTTGTGAGACGGTTCAAAAGAAAAACATGATCAATTTATATGGGACAAAAGAAGTATTCCTCGTTGCTTTTAAAAGTACAGATTTGCATAAAATATATAACACTTAAAATGACTTAGACTATCTTTGACGTGTCGAATAAAAACTCCAAATATAATAACATAATTATTGAAATCAGCAAATAAATTTTTAGATGACTTTGGGTTGTACCAGCGGGTAAAAAATTAATTTTTTATTTATTTTTAATAAATATTTCTTCCTTTTTCTTCTCCTTTCTACTTGCTTTTATTACACAAACACAACTTCAATATTCTCATTACACAACAATGGCACAAGATCTACACAACAAGACTGAAAATCAAGATAACCTTTTTTACTAAACAAAAAATGTTCAAGATCATCAGATCTGCGTTCAACAGTAAGAGATCCATTACACAAGAATCAAAAGTCTACACAACCAAAAAATCAAGATTAGGCATCTGGAAAAAGCAAAATAAAACAAAAAGAAAAGTTCAAGATCCAGCGACTCGGTAGAACCCACGGAGTGCCAGTCGTCTTCACTAATGATCATCTGATCGAACACAGTTCTCCTTGGAAATGAGGGTGGATGTCATTGGTAATGTTGTGGTGGTGCCCATTGTTTGTGTGTGTGTATTTGGGGTAGGGGGTTGATTGGTGTTGGTGGATGTGGCATATGTAGGAAGGTAATGGTGGATTTGGTGGTAGATTGAGTGCGATTGATAATGTATGCAATGGTGGGTGACGAAGGTTGGTGGTGGTGGTGTGTTTGGAGGGTGGTTGCAGTGGTGGTAGTGAAGGGCTTGCTAATGAAGGTTGGCACCAATGATGGTGTTTATGTGGTCTGGTCACGGGTAAATGGGACCCGCCAACGACCCGATCCTACCCAAATGCGGAATGGAACTTATAGCTTATTATCCACGGGACGTGATATATTATCCTGACTGGGGTTTTTATCGTGTCTTATCTGATTGAGTAATCCTACATACCAATATAACGGTTAAGGTAAGTATTTATGCAAAACATAGAATGACATAATTATTGAAATCAGCAAATAAATTGTTTCGATGACTTTTTTGTTCCAGTCTGAAACTGGAAAAAAAAAATGCGTTTGGTACCATTTTTTTTTTCGAACTTCTCCAATTTAAAATCCAACTTTTAAACTTGGCAGTATTTAAAAAACATATTCGAAACTGGTTTTTTTTTTTAACTTTTGATCTTTTTTTAAAAAGGAGACCAGTCAAGAAGACACCACAACACCCACTGTCAGCCAATATCCACCTCTGGCCATCACTGCCAACCTTCCACTAACCATCCGACCGTCAGCCTCCTTCGAGATGAGGGCGAAGTCATTGGTAATGTTGTGGTGGTGCCCATTAGACCGTGTGTGTATTTGGGGTACCGGTGGATTGGTGTTGGTGGAGCAATATGTAGGGAAGGTAATGGGCTATTTGGTGGTGGAGGCGAGCGACCAATGGTGGGTGCCACCTCCGGTGGTTGTGTGTTTGGATGGTGGACCACCGGTAGTGGTGGGCCACCACCATGCTGGTGTGTTGATAACTGGTCATGGGTTTAGGATGGGAGTTGATGACGAGATAATCCTACAGTCCAAATGCGGAAAGGTTATAGCAAATACCCACGTGATATATTATCCTGACTTAAGCTTTATCGTGTCTCTGATTAAATCCTACGCACCAAAAAAAAAGTATTTTGCACAAACGAACCCTAAGTATAGTTATTCTTACTAATTTATAAATGCATGAAATTCATTTAATTCATGTTTAACCTGAATTGAAAATTTCTCAACTCAAAAACCTAAGTAGAAAAACTGAAACGTTCGATTTCCAAAACTGATTAACTTGTAATTTAATTTTTTTTTTGTGCGGCTATTTTGTATATTTTGTAATGACCCAAATAATAAGCACCTCTAGCCGTATTGGCACCTATGCTATTAGCACATTCATAAACTAGTATTTTGTACATATAATTATTTGGTACAGTCATGAAAAACACTATAGGGAGTGTCATATGTGAGGGTCACATAAAGAGTGCGAAAAAGGGGCCACAAATGTAATACCACTCAATTAGGGTTAGAGCAGGGGTGTTTGATGAAATTAAAATTTAAGTACCAAAAACTTGAGAGCTAAATTTGAAAGATTAAAAACATTAAGCAGCTAAATTTTTATTAGTAGAAATTAAGTTATTAATTATTTGGTTAATCGCCGATGTCTGAAGATTGTTCCGTTTTACAAATTTATCACTTTAAAGAATTATATGCTTATTTATGTAACTTTTTATTGTCAAAACCTTGTTGGTGGTGGTGGTAGCAGTAGCGATAGAGTAACAATGGTGGTGGTGGTGGTGGCAGAAAGGTGCTGATGATGGTGGTAATAGTGGTGCATGAAGATGTGATGTTGGTAGTAGTGGCGATGGAGTAACAATGGTGGTAATAGTGGTGACGGAAAGGTGTTGATGATGGTGGTGGTGGTGGTGCATGAAGACATGGTGTTGGTATGTATGGTGGTGGCAATAGGAGACGACATGACGGTCATGGTGATGGTTGTACAGTGGTAGATATAAAGATACTTTTGGCGGACGTGGGCGCAGAGATGGCCACGACTAGGTCATGCTAATTCTGTGACTGTAGACATGAAAATCCCTTATTTTCAAGGTAGAAACGATGGCCTTGGCCTGGGCGTAGTGGAGTTCATGCCATCAACACATTAATTGTGGCGGCATCACGGTATTAATCATTTTTGCAAAATTTTGTTTAATAACTTTTGACCATCGTTCTTAGAATTAAGTGATAAGCATTAAGTAAGTCCAAAACTTACTTAAATACATATGAGTATGCATCTGTTTTCTCTCTCTATCTCCCCACCTTCTCTGTTTTCACTGTCACCACTTGCTCTTTCTCCTTGCCCTTCCTTTTACCCCGTTCTTTCTCTTACCACAATAATCACATCAAAATTTCCCTCGACAACACCGTCAGCCATCGCCCTAAACAACCACCATCAACTACCAACTATTCCACCTTAATCTCCTAAAGCATCATCGATGCCCTCAACAACCATTGCCTTTTTCCACCAATGGCGCTTAACTCTTAGTGTTGCCGCTTGTGACCAGCTAAGGCTTGTCTTGTGGAAGAGAACATGTGGTAGATAGAGCACTCGTAGGTTCCACCCTTAAGTGCAGATTCGTGTGTATTTGTCCGTGTGTGGGCTAGATTGGTGATGGTGGTTGGTGTTGTGGTGATTTGTGTATGGTGGTTGAGGGCCTTGGTAAATAGTGTTGTAGGTTTGGTTAGTGGTGTTGCGGTGGTGGTTCGGCGATGAGAGAGGACTAAGAATTATAGAATGAAAAGAAATGGAAGGAGGGAGAGGCACGAATATATTTTCATAGGAACTTTTAACGTATCTACAGTTCATTTGGTCAAATGACACAAACAGGATTAGGTTGATGCTAAATTTGTGTCCTAAAGTGTCAGTCATGTATATGTTAAGTACTTAGTGTTTTAAAAGTGACAAATCAATACTTAGGCCCCGTTTGACACTCTTTTTTTCCCTCTCTTTTTTCAGTTTTAAAAACTGAAAAAAAAGGAGCGTTTGGTAATCATTTTTTTTTCAATTTAAAAAACCAGTTTTTAAACTGCAGAGTAAAAAAAAAACTCCAAAAACTGGTTTTTTTTTCACTTTTGGTTTTTTTTTTCGACCACCACCACCACCCTCCCACCGCAGGCAGCCACCTCAGGCGATCGCCGCCGGAGACTGCCGGCCGCCGGTAGCCACCTCCGGCCGCCGGCGACCACCGGCAGCCACCGTCGAAGACTGTCGGCAGCCACCTCCGGCCGCTGGCGACCACCGCCGGAGACGGCCGACAGCTACCTCCGACCGCCGGCCACCGCCGATAACTGCCGGTAGCCACCTCCGGCCGTCGGCCACCACCACCACCACCGTCGACCACCGCTACGCCCCACCACCGCCACCGCAAACCACCAAAAAAAAAAGTCAAAATAAAAAGGGTTACCAAACACCAAAAAAAAAAACCTCAAAAAAAAAGGGGTTATCAAACACCCACTTGTTTTTATATAAAAAAAATTAAGCTGCTCTTTAAAAAACTGCTCTTTAAAAACTGAAAACCAAAAAAAAAATTTTGTCAAACGAAGCCTTAATTTCTCAAAATTGAACCAGATCAGTACTATCGCTAACTGACTCCAACGGCCGTTAAAGTTTTTCAAGGGCAAATATATCAATAACAGAAAAGTAAATGTTAAAGGTGCGTCGCACTATCACCACCGCTCGATTTTCTGTTCCTTAATTTAAACTATTTGCAAAAAGAAAAACTCTCTCTCTCTCTCACACACACACACACACACACACCCACACCCCATCACCAATCACCCACCAATGCCACCATGGGGGGGGGGGTTGTGCGCATGTGTTTGGGGCATGGGGGTTGAGTGAACTGTACATGCATGTCTGTATGTCACTGGTGCATGTGATGGGGTGGGGGTATCAGGCTGTGACAATGTGTGTGTAAGGGAGTTGTGTGTGTGTGTGGGGGCATGCAGGCAGGGGGTTGCGTGAACTGCGCGTGCGTGTTTATATGTCATTGGTGTGTCTGATGCGCTCGGTGGGTGTGTGGGGTTTTGACTATGTGCGTTTGTGTGCGTGTGTGTGGGCATGCAGGCAGGGGGTTGCGTGAACTGCGCGTGCGTGTTTATATGTCATTGGTGTGTCTGATGCGCTCGGTGGGTGTGTGGGGTTTTGACTATGTGCGTTTGTGTGCGTGTGTGTGCTCACGTGCTGAATTAAAGCAGAAGAAGAGAGAGAAAATATGAAGAAAGAGATAGAAAAAGGAAGAGTATGACTGTCTTTTTTTTTCTTCATAAAAACGGTCTTATCCTGTGACTTTTAAACTGATGTGAGCATCCGTCGGACTGATTTGATTTAATTTTGAGAACTTAGGCGTTGATTTTGCACTTTTGAAACATTAGGCACTTAAGTTGTACTACGATTATACTTTAGGGTACATATTTGCCATTACCTCATATTATAATAGCAAAACACAGTTCTTGGTTATAATTAATTTATAATATTTGTCGATATTTAATTGACTGATGAAAGTAAAGGAGATAACAAAATAGAGCAAGTGAGACGATACATAACATGGAATTCATAATTCTAGACTCTCAAGTTCTATCACGATAACAACTCATTCCATATTACAGTATTTACTTAGATTGCCTTGCATAACTAATTCGTGCTTTAATTTCTATATTTTATTCACATTAAAAAAGACAAAATTAAATTGACTTAAAGATTTTCTTACATTTGTTGGACTTCATATATGTATCAAGGGTAGTCGAAAAGTGACACTCTTACATCGACTATGACCGAAGCCTACATTTTACGTGTTTAAGTTGTACCTAAAAAAATTTAAAAATATTGCGCAGTAAAATCGTGAAGTGTCACATAATTTTTGGCGATAAAAGCAGATGAGCGGTAAAACGTGGAGTTTGACAATCTTACCCTTCACTCATACTGCAATCATTATACAACAAAACAGTTTTTCAGAACTAGCCGAAATTTATATTGGGACGCCGTCGTTAGAAGCCTTCATCCATCGACTTCACAGCTCTGCACAAACAAACTCACCATTAACTCCTCAAATCTCGTCGCCAGTGACAACTCCACTCCACAATGTCATGGCTCGCCCGATCCATCGCCAACTCTCTCAAAATCGACGATGACCACGACGATGGTGATCCCAACCACAATCCCACCACCGCGGATTCACCTTCTCCACCGCCATCCCCCAATCGAGGCGTCAAAGAAGACATCTCCGAACTCACCAAAACCCTAACCTCCTCCTTCTGGGGCGTCGCCTCCTTCCTCACCCCTCCACCTACCCCGCCAAAAACCTCCGACGACCCGTCCGGAACGGGCGAGGCGCCCGATCCGGCTAGTATCGGAGGGATTAAGAGTGATTTTGCGGAGATAGGGGGGAGGTTCAGGAGCGGGATCTCGAAGCTGTCCGGTAATCTGGCGGTGTCGGACATCAAGAAGATGGCGTCGGATTTTCTCCAACTGGAGTCGGATGAGATCGATTATGACTCGGCGAGGGGCGCCGTGGGTGTTACCGATGAGGTGGTGGCTTTCGTGAGGGATATCGCGATGCACCCGGAGACTTGGCTGGATTTTCCATTGTTTGACGATGAGGATGATGAAGGTACACTGAGTCGTTCGATGATTTACTTGTATAGGGCTTGCCTATGATTTCCCTGAGATTGATCTAATTTGTATGTGATAATGTACCTTTTGTAGATTTAGGACGATGGTTTTTGTGACTAATGGAACTTCCTAAAATGTTTGCGTGCTTATGATAACTGTTGCAGTGAAATTAAGATTAGTTTAGGAAACTGGACTAGAGAAGTTTATCATCGATTGGGGCCTTTGGGTTAAGAAAGAAAAACTGCCAGAGGTGGTTAACCGAGTTCAGCGGGAGTATACGAGAAAACTATGTACCAACCCACGACGCCTCCATGGAGCTCAAAGGATGTGATGCCTATAGAGCTAATCAGGAGTTGGCTTCACATCTAAGCGTGCAACTTGACAGGTTTCAGAAAATGATGATTGTCTTTGCTATACGCATTCACCAGATATTTGTCCTGCACTATGCCAAGATTTCGTAAGGCATGATAGAATAGACCAACACTCTTGAGTGTAAGCGTAATAACAAAGAAGATTACTAATGTCTCCTTGGTGGCTAGGCATATGCTACAAACCATTAATGTTAATTGTTCTCCCCTTTTTCTGATATTCTGGAGTCAAAAGTTTTACCAGGAAGACCAAGCAAAAAAAAAGAAACAAAGAAAAGGCCACCTTTGGAGGCAAGTGGCCCTTTAGGGTAAATTAGCAATCTGCCCCTGAGGGATGAGAGTTATTTGAAGAACGAACCTAAAGGTCTTTAGAAGAAGTTTCTATGTACCGGAATTCTATGGGGGAGCTTGAGGTTTGATCGTGCTGAGATAACTAAAACTTTAAGCTACTAACTCTAGCTTCCAAGACAAAATTTTCTTCAACTAAGCAAGAGACTACTTGAAGCGTCTTGCTTAAATTAATTGGAGCTTGATAAGTCTCTTCTTTACAGAATTTGGTATTGGGAGCAAAGATACGAGTGGAAAGACTGTAGAAAACTATGAACCAAGGTTGAGTACCAACATTTTGATTCAACCTAGCTTTGGATATTATGCAGGACCCAAAGGTTGGATTGCATGATTAAGTGGAAAGACTTTTTGCAACCAGTGTAGCAGCAAACAATCAATCTCAGGAACCCGACCAACAGTAACAATTTCTCTGTTCTAAAAAGTCATGTGTGAGAGGCACCCTCAATACAATAGTAGCCAAGACAACAAATTTCTTTAGTTTCTGTCCAATTTGGAAAGTAGGTGCCATCAAAAACAACACCCGACAACAAAATTCATCATGCCCTTGTAACCTGCTAGAAACCTGAACCAAGCCTAGATTCACTGCCTTGGAGAAAAGTACTTGCATTTGTTTATCAGTCAATTTCTAAAGTATTTTTAATATTATTGCAGTCTATCCATGCAGTATTCAATTCATAAAGCTAGATTACAGCTCCCTCTTTTTTTGCATCCCCCTCAACTGGGAAGACACGAATGTGATGTTGTGCAATTTATTGTAGGTAGGTCTGTTGAACATTTTTTACCACTTTAATTTCTTACGGATTTACAGTTCAGAGGCATATTATATTCCTGGACCCCAAATATAAAGAGAGTAAAAAAGATTTAGTTAAGAAACGAATTCAATGCATGCATGTTCTTCCTCTCTTGGTCTGTATTTTGTCAACGAGACCCCAATGATCATTCATCACCGTCATTTTCAGCTGCATAGTGGATATTTATAGTGCACAGTATGTGGGTCAATTCGCATTTTGTGACAGAAGAGGTCTCCCTAAGCCTGTTGATGAGGATATGCCCTGTAAATTGATGTCAAATGGTTATAAAATTTTCCTTTTCCTCTCCAGATTTTGACATGTCTGATGCGCAGCAAGAGCATGCCTTGGCTGTTGAGCGTCTTGCGCCAAGATTAGCTGCTCTTAGGATTGAACTTTGCCCAGGTTATATGAATGAGGATTGCTTCTGGAAGATCTATTTTGTACTTCTGCATCCTAGACTGGACAGGCAAGATGCTGAACTACTGTCAACGCCCCAGGTAATTTGAATCTGTACGACATTAAGAGTTCTTTCCTTTTTTTTTTTTTTCTCTTTTAATTTTCCATGGACGTTCATACCACGGGCCTAGGAGACATCACTTATTCGCAGGTTTGGCAACGAAATTGCTACAAAAGTACTGTGCTTCATGCACAACTTTATGTAGTTGCCTCCTTAATAGGCATGCAGCCTAGTAAGAAAGGAAAACATTCCTAGTTCTTATCTTTTAGTCTTGCATATGTATGTGGCTTATAGCTATGAAGTGTAGTTGATTATGGTGTATTGGGTTATGACTTATTGATTCTGTCCCCAAGGGTGTTCTTTTTGTTATGCACAAAGTCTAGGGAATGCGTTTAGACAATAACATAAGACAAGCTGTCAATAGTTTCTGTTGTCAAACGAGAGATGGAAATCTCTTTCCTATTTTTTGTTTTGAAAGTTCTCCTGAAACATATGAGATGCATCTATTTCCCACTTATCATGTTCTTCTCGCTGTTATCTCCCTCCCCTTCTAGTCTCTGTCTGTAAGTATGGCCTATAACAGTGTCAAGGGTTTCCAACCATCATCTATAGTGGACAAGAAATCCTTATTTGGGGGCAAGAGTGAGACCAATGTGTTCGGACATGCTGGATTCCTTTGATGCTTGACTTGGTTTCATCACTTCCTGTTGTTGGTACTTTGGTCTTTGATGCTGGATTTCCAGTGTTCGAGTTAAGAAGCTTGGGAGGTAATCAACCACAAAGTCCATGTAAAGTTCCTGGCAATTGCTACGAAATTGCCAAGATAGATTGTTCACCAGGGTAATACTATTTAATTTTCATATAGTTCACAGATGTCGAGTCCTCTTAGGATGCCGATGCTGCTGCTTCTTTGCGTTTATGGAGATAAGTTGTGGTTTGGAATTCATAGGTTTCTCTTAGCAAGCCGTACTCTTTGCTTGAGGCTGCTGGCTGTGGTAATTTGTTGGAGCCGGAGAGGATTAAGCTCTTGGGGGTGGAGGTGGCAACACACTTTTGATGATGCAGTAGGTTTGCACAGATTAAGGTCGTGGGTAGTAGTGTTTCTTCAAAAGTTCTGCTGACAGGTGAGTTTCCAAGCTGATTTGAAGGAAGGCCAGAAAACTGAGATTCAGTTGTTCTGGTTCGTATGATCTACGTGGTATCATGGAGAGGTCAAAGTTGAGAGCCACCGGGAGAGGTGAAAGTGGTTGTCGCGCATGGAGGAAAGTTGTAGGCCGAACTAAGGGTGTTTTTTCTGAATGTTGTTACTTGGGGGCAGTGTGTGTCTCCTTATAAGCTTTGCTTGGAAGGAGATCAGCCTGCCGATATCGTAGTGAGAGCTAAGATGGAGTTTATGAGTTTGGTTCTCTAAATAAGATGATTAGGGACTTGGAGGAGCGTGCTTGCGCAAAGTTTCGCTGACGTGTTCAGCAGATTAGTATACCGGATGGGAATGAGACTACATTCTAATTTTCAATATGTTTAGGTTTGATGTCAAGTTGGACTCTTGGTTTCTTAATATCATAGAGGGCTTTACCCAGCGTGAACATGATTTATGGGGATAAAGATGCAAAGCTTTTCACATAGACTAGTTTGAGGAATGATGATGGCGCCTTTCGTGAGAAGTTGCGGCCATTAAAGATTGCCCCAAGGTTTAGCTTATTGACCTAAATCGTCTTCACATTATGTTCTGTTTTTTTGTTTTTCTTTTTTGGGCTACGCCAGTGGGTGGTGGGGTTTCTTTTATGCCTCATTGGATTTTATCCTCCTTAAATTATAATCTCTCCTTTCCCTTGGATTTCCCTTCGACTTTTTCGGAGACCCTAGGATAGACTTGTTACATGTAAACCATCGACTTTTCTCATTGTTTTTACCCTAGCTTGACTTGCCGATACTTCTTTACTCTATGATTGCTCTGAGTTCAAGTGAACCTCTTACATCATCTAAAATATATCCTAGGTTTTACAAAACAGACTAAGGGGAAAATCCAATGGAACGGAGGGATTAGAAGAAAAGAATTTGTTTCCTGTACCTATTTCTTGCTCAACGAAGTTGTTAACTACTAATACTAAGGCTTCATATCGTGCTTGCAGATTGTCAAAGCAAGGGCCTCATTGACGCAGGAGCTGCAGCCCCGTACCAAGGCATTGCCAGAACAAGACTGGTCAAGTAGGGGCACTTCCTATCAGAAAGAGACTGCTAACACCCCGGAGGAAGAGCGTCTTTCTGTGCCATCCACTCAATTTGAATCTGTGCCGCTTGAGACATCCACCACTGCTTCAACCGTGGCAGCTGATTTTGAAACAGAGAAGCATCCGGTGCTTAGTACTGAAATCCAAATTGTTGACAAATCTGTTGTCAAGGAAGAGCCCGTGAACCGAAACCAAGATCAAAACCACTCTACTTCCTCCTCTAATGTCATTGAAGAGAAAGATGAAGACGATGGCGATGATTGGTTGAAGGAAGAGAGTTCAGAAATAGTTGGTTCGAGTGGAACCACCATACCCATCGATAATGACGAGGACGTATCATTCAGTGATCTTGAAGAGGATGATGGAGATGTTCCTACAAGTCACGAGAAAGTAACGTATGGCTCAGATTCTTCTGCAAAAGATTCACGAGAGTGGGTCCAGTTGAGTAGAAGCTCTGGTGACTCAACAAAGGATATTAGCTCCGTTACCGTTGAGCGTGCTGGATCTGAGACCAAGGGAGCTAACGAATGGCTTGACGTTGATGATATTGACGTCGCGTAATCTCACTTGGAGGGCCTTTTCTCTTCCGATTTATGTACTATCTGTCTATGTTACTGCTGTGAATAGCTTGTTTACAGTTCCTTCAGTCTACATTAAGGCTGCGGAGACTGCTTCTGTACATAGATCTTTACATGCGGATGAAATTGCAATAAACTGTGCAATACTGATGTCAAGTGTGAAAACTTGTTGCTATCGGTTATCCTGTGTTCAGTGTCGTACTTTAGTGAGAAGTAACTCAGTAAGTCCAGGTGCAGAATTTGCTAGTGGATGTGTTGAAGAAATGCTGTGCACCCTAGCGTGCGTGTGCAGCTCTCCTCGTCTCAGTCCAGTGAGAGAAAGCAAGAGTGGATAGGGAGAAACATCGAAATCTGCCGGGGAGGAATTCCCCCAATGGCGAAATAATCACCCTAATAATCAGTATCTGAGCATCCTTATATTTAGTTATTTACTGAATATTGTTCTATTTCTTTCTCTGTGTATCCAATTCTATGGATTGCCTGATTCTTCTTTTGTTATCCGGGGGTTTGTGGCGGAGCCGAGATGCCGTGATGGTACACTGCTGCACGAAGTCTCTGTTTTCAAGTTTACATGAGCATGAGTTGTTGGAATAGTATATGAAATGGAGATGGAGAATGTCAGAGTCCAATGTTATGCATTCTTTCCGTAAAATGGTATTTTTCTTCCAATTCTGCAACGGGTTATTGCAAATCTGCCTTTTGAAATAGAACACTGCAAAAATCTGCCTGTTAAAATAATTCAGACACTTGGTAATAGTGCACCTAAAGGGGTTTTTTTTTTTAAGAGGTTTAATAATTTATAACTATCAAAGTCACTCTTAAAGGTTTCAACTTTCTATTAAAAAAGATTTCATAGTCAGAAACTTCAAAATTAGACCCCAAATGTCAATTATTAGAAAATTTCAAATACGTTGGTGGTTGGTTTGATGCACTGGGACGCCGGTGTGAAAGAGCGAAACTCCCTCAGGTTTTGGTTGGTTTGATGCACTGGGACGCCGGTTTGAAAGAGCGAAACTCCTTCCGGTTTTGGTTGCTTGTGGAGGAGATAAGATTATGGAGTCGTTTTGTGGCTATAACTTATTGCATTTTGGTAAGGGTTACTATATTCATGTATGTAATAAAAGAACCAAAAAAATAATAATAAAATCGGTCGTCCTTTCATATTATGTATTTCTTGAAAATCATTATTATGTATTTGTTGAAAATCATTAAGGTAACTCTTATGTTAAAAATTTTTTTTTTGTCATTAGGGTGGATCAACGGGCTGAGAGCCTGAGACAGCTTGGTAGAACTCTTGTAAAACATGATACGGTATGTTTTCTACTATTAATAACAGAGAAAAGGAAAAAAACAAAAAAAAAAAAATTTACTTCTGCCAATAGAAAGATCGTCAAAAAGGGGGCACGTGTGGGAAAGCAGTGCATAGGTGGCGAAGGCGATGGATATGAATTGAGAGCTCTACCATTCGACTGGCCCGAACTGCATTTTAAATAATACATGGAGGTAGAAGGCCGGAAAGGGAACAAAACCTAGCTTTGTTGGCAAAAATGTTTGCCTCCGGTAGTTATAGAACCTGTTCTCCCTGTGACACAACACACTCTCGTATGCTGTCCATAACTCTGATGGATATCATATACGCCTTGACAGCAAGCCTAGCCAGGATTTAACTTGTGTTATCTACCATTTTTCACGTTTGTTACTTAATCTTGGTTCAGCGAATTATGATTTACAAGAATGACCAAGTTCCTACACCACTACCAGAAGACTATGCTAAACGAATTACTAGTGAGTTGCATGAATGTTCATCGATCTGGAATGATGATATTCTTGCTCCCTGATGCTACGTATTAGACTAGGCCGCTCCACACCCCTTAGTGTAACCAGCAAATTACCCACAAGCCTGCCATAGTTTTCTCTGTGCTGTAAAAAGCACCAGACCACCATCACACAGCTGCATCCCACCTCACCACCTCCACCACCACCAAAAATCCAATACACTTGTGACCCTCTCTCCCAGCCGCCACTGCTGCTTTCACTCTTTGCAGCATCACCACCACCACCAAAAGTCCAACAACATGCCACTAGGAAACCACAAATCCTCACACTCCTCATCAATCCCTCCAAACCCCACAACATCGCTGCTCCTTGCCTCATTCCCTCTCCAGACCCACCTCCACAATCCCCACAACAATCCACCCTTCGGAAGTCACACCCTTCATCACCAATTTTTAATTACCAAACCCAAAAAAGTTCACTCTCTTACCCTAACTTCAGAAATCAAACCAAAATTCAATGAAAAATTCGGCGACAATGAAGATTCACCAACCCTTTCAGCTGTTACAGCATATAGTTTATCCGAATCTTTTGAGGCAATGAGTAGAACAGAGGAGATCGGAGGAGATCGGAGAAGGTAGAGCTGATAGACATAATAGAGAGGGACCCAAAAATACATGACAGATTGTGAAACTGCAACTATACTAGTCCCCTATCCCATGGTTATCATATTCAGAACCCCCAAGAAGACCCAGAAGGACCTTGTCCAGCCTTCAGCATTGAATCATTGTTAAATCAACACATGGCATGAAATGAAAGCAAAGGAAGTATGGTTTACTAAAGTCAAAGGGCGTATTGTAGATCGATATGCATTACCAAATGCTGGAATGAAAACATAGTCACTATATATTACATGGAAACATCTATATGGTGTGCAACACCACATAAGTGATCGCCACATACAACTGATACAAGCAGAAGTGCTCATAATAAGTTAACCTGCTTCAATCAGCAAGCAATGACGATAAGGTGTTCAGTCAGCCTGCAAATAACACCGCAACCAAAAAAATAAGGTGAAGAAGTGAGTCTGTGGGAACCCCCGATACCGTTACCTGGTGCAGCGCTTCCAAAGGTGTAGACCTTGCATATATGGCAATGCAAAATGTACAGGATTTTACTGCACAGGCACATGTAGCAGACAGATATTCACTTCTTTGACGATATGAAAGTGACGGACTGCAACTAAAACGCCTGATCAGGTAACATGAATACATTCACACACCCAGCCAAAAGCTACAAATTCACTGTCTTGTCTGATGCTTAAAATCAAACAACATACCTATAACATGTTATTCGTAGATCTAACATATGTGCCCTTTCAAGTAGAGTTCTGAAAGATGAAAGTATAACTGTGCCAGAAAAATGTTGCTTATGTTGCCATAGATGGCCACCAAATAGGACGAATGAGGAAGCGCTACCAAGAGCAAGATTCCCTTCTTTCAACTTGTCTATTTAGAACAAGTATTCTATCAATCACTATCATTTTGCAAATGGAAAAAAGAATGGCGAACAGCTTAGGCCAAAAGTAGCATTCCATATACGATTAACATCCTTAATTCTTCCAGCGTTTGAACATTAAAGTAACTGTACAGATGGTTGTACTGCCAAGGTGAACCTGGGTAAAGAATTTTGAGGCTTGTGAGTCAGATGACTGGCCACCTATAATAAGTATATACGGAACAACTTACGCTGGCACCAAAATCCAAGGACCGTTTAATATGTGCAAACATAAAGAAAGACATATCGTAACAACAGTTGAAGATTTGGCAGTTATGTGGTTGAAAACTTCAATTCCCATGTCAACCACTTCTTCATGAGCAGCATTAAGACTTGTTTTCAGACCCTCGGATAGCTTTTCCACCGAAAACTCGAGGAAAGATCTTACAGTTTCAAAAGTTACCCTTCCAGTCATGTCAAGAACAAACATCCTATTGCTAGGAACCGCCAAACTTGAAGACATCTTCGTCACCCACCCAGCATCCTGATTGTCATCAAATGATTTCCTTCCTTTCAATTCAGTTGATATGAATTTCCGCCTATCAGACTTCTCACTAACATTATTTGGACTTCTTCGGAGACCAATAGCTAAATAAGCAGGATTGGAGTTTGAATCAACATCCGAACTTTTAGTCGTCAATACTTGGTGAGATGTTCTGACAAGAGTTTCTACTGCCCCATTACACACCAATGCCAACATCTCTCTCACTTTCTTTTCGTGCTTGGGGTTGGTCAATCCCGTAAAGATTTCCTCATAGGTATTGATCTCCATTGTCTTGTCAAGGTAGACAGAAACCGCGGTGCTTACAAACAATTGTATACAGTCCCCAATGAGGTCTCTGCACTTATGGTCACATACAACATCGACCCACTGTGGAATAGAGTCTGAATCAGAATCAAAACCATCACCGTTTTGCAAACCGTTCAATTCAGGCTCCCCATTGGATTGCACACCTGAATAAAACCCCATCACCATGTTCCTTGCAAAGCTCCCAACAACAGCGGATGCAAAACCTGATCCGGCCGAAGAAAACAGCTTACCAAAAACCTGGTCAGAAAAACTCGAGTTCTCACTTACTAAATCACCATTTCCTGCCTCGGACTTATACCCCCTCAAGATTCCCACAGCTAAAGCCCTCGTAATTTTGATCACAGACTCTGAAAACTCGTCTGACCGCATAATCTTAGAAATTTGCCTCAAACTGCTGGGAATTTGGTCCGAATCAGATTCGATAAACTCCTTCACATCCTTCGAAACAATCCCTATAGCTTCCGCAGAATCACCTACTGCTTCAGCAATTGCAGTTAAAGCAACCAATAGCCTCAACAACCTCTTCCTATTGTTAACCACAGACGGTGAATTATAAACCTTATAAGCACCATAACCTGAAAACCCCAAAGCTGCAACTAGAAAAATCCATCTCTTTCTTTTCTGGGCGTAGTCCAAACCCTTGTTTATTAATCGCAAATCCGCAAAATTCATGATTGGACGCCACAAGGGTTAAAATAATCCAAACCAAATGAAGAGCTTTAAGGGGTTTTCACCTATAATTTTGGTTCTTGCAAAGGTATGTATAACCATATCATCACATACATTCATGTGCACAAGTACTAAATGTACAGATGTATATACGAACCTGATGAGAGAAAGAAAGAGAGAGGAGGGTGACGTAAAAGCAGTTGCAGATGTTTACTTCCGTCTCGTGCAAGTATCACTGAAATCAAAGCACCGGAAATTACGACAGCTATATGGTCGTCACCACCGCATTGGATCGGTTGATATTTGATACAGGCATGTCTTATATTTTAGGGAAGTTTATCTCCAAATTGTGACGAACAAATGAAGAGCGATGATAAGAATCGATGGCCCAGCTGAGCTACCCACCTCCTTGGATGAGAATGACGAGTCAGTCATGTTGACTAATTCGAATTAAAAATTGGACAACGATGATACAATTTCGTTGTTTGAGCTCCATTTCACACTCAACTTTATCGTTGAAACTTCAATCTTTTGTCCGAGTCTTCCTACACCGCTAAAACTTTAATTGCAGCTTGAATGATATTTTTAAGAGCTTGTATTTATTAATTCTTGAAGAAAGCCAATATTTCCCCGACACAAAAGCCACACAACAAAAAAGTCAGTTATTAACTCCTTTTTAAGTTCAATCCAATATCTTGTAGTAATCTAGAATAATGATCATTGGTAAGTCCAGGCTTAGTAAAAATAATGAATTAATTTAATGTTAAATGAACTATATTTATCATTGAGATGCAAAATTTTACAGAAGAAAAATTAGATGAGACAAAGGGGTATTTTTTTATAGTGGGGTGGAGAGCTACTGAACAATATGCAATTCGTTCCATCCGCTAGTTAGTCTAAATGAAAATTCTTGCTTAAAGCCAACAACTTCACTAAGAATGTGTTTGGAACCATGAAATCGATATGATTTCATTTCAAATACTTAAATTTTGTTATTTAGAATATTAGAAAAAGGAATTAAAATTGGATTTAATGAGATTTGACTGGATTTGTTTCTACCGAGTGAAATTCGATGAAAAATGGTAGGATTTAGTAGGATTTGGATTTACTTGAATTAAAAGTAATTATTTATTTATCTTACCCCTTCTGGATACGAAAAATTAACCCACCACCATCGTTTTGATTGTCACTGTCGCCACACCACATTTACTACCGCAACTGGCACCACCATTACCGCAACTGGCACCACCGCCGTCATCACTACCGCCACCATCACCACTTCTATCGCCAGCACCGCCACCTTTGCCACCACCACTATCACCGCCGCTGCCATCGTCACCACTACTACTAATGCTGCCACCGCCGCTGTCGCCACTACCCTCACTTTCGCCACCACTGCCGCCACCACCGTCATGCTACCACCACACCACTTTTACTACTATCACCGACACCATTACTGCCATCAGCACCACCATTACTGTCACTGCCATCACTATCACCGCAGCTGCAGAAGCGATTACTACCGCCGTCGCCATCACCACCACCATCGATGGCACTACTATTGCCACCACCACCGCCGCCACGATCACTACCATCGACGACACTACTATTGCCACCACCACTGCCGCCACTACCACCATCATCGACGGCACTACTATTGCCACCACCACCACCACCACCACCACTATCGTTGCCACCACCACCAATGTCACCATCGCTACCACCGTCACCACCACCCCCACTACCATCGTCACCATGTGCTGACACTAGCACACTTAAAAACATTTACCGTAGTTCATTTTTCACTATAAGGTAAGGATATAATTGTCTAAAAATTTATTACCTTTCCATTTCTTTCGTTTCCCAAATAAAATATAGGAATTCTGTAATTTGAATTTCCTTTAGTTCCAAATAAAAAAGTGAATTGAATTCCAAATTCAATTCCGAATTTGAAATCTAAATCCTAAAAGAATTGGTTCCAAACAGACTCTAAGGTTCTTAGTGGGGGGGCTTGAAAACTTATCTTCTCGCCAAAGAGCTTGATATTATTTTCGCTATGTGGTCTAACATTAAGTGATTGTATCTTAACCAGGTGTAACATGCAGCTTTGTCGAGAATAGGGATGAACACGATTTGATTGCTTCAGTTTAGAAGCTAAATCCAAAATTGAACCAACCACCATCAGTTTGGAAGAGAAAAAACCAAATCATAGTTGAACGGTTTGGTTTTAGCGGTTTAATTTCAATTGTTTGAACGGATCAACCGGATTGGTTTGGACGGGTCGACTGGTTTGGGTTTGTACTAAATTTTGGACTTGTTTGGCCCTAACCATTATTTTTTTTTGGCATTTGTAATATACATAATCACTAGTTTTTAGAACCGACCTATTGAAATTTGGTAAGCGTGGTTAAAGCATAAGTATGATAAAAACTAAATAATGATTAGAATTAGATTAAAAAATTATAAACTTGTAATTAGATATATATAGGTTCGGATTACGGTTATGACCTACGGAAACAGTCCAATTCCATTGGAGCCTTTTAGGCCCAATAAAAATGGAGAGTCTCTTCCGGGTCTGGTTCACAAAGTAAAGCCCTTGTCTGCACTACGCCGCCAATTGAATGTCAAACATTTGACTTTGACGAAAGACATTGGACAGCTTAGCACCCGAAAGGCCACGTAGCGTCGTACGGAGATTACACGTTGCACCCCCCTCCCACGTGTTGTCACCAGAGAGCTCGCGCAAGCTCAACTTCCCATGTCATATCAATAGTTAAAGGATGTATGTATTGGATACTTGACATATTCCACAGGGGAGATTCTTACGTTAGCAACCTTAAAAAGAGACAGAGAAACTAAAAACAACATTAAGCAAGGCAAAGCTAATCAGAGAATTTTTTTTATTATTATATGTAATAATTTTTTGACTTAGAACCATAGCCTCATCACATACCGGTGTCTATGTTAAAATAGTTCGTCAATTATGTTCTTATTTGAGTCTAGAAATAGTGTCCTTGGTACTAATCTCTTTTTCTTATTTTTTTGTTAAGGCACAATCTTCGTGAGTGAAAGTAGTCATCACTGATAATTAATGAATAACAACGTCAAGTCATCGTCCTTGCTGAGGCCCAATCTTAGTTACACCTAGCCAATAACGTTCGTTTCTATCCATTCTTACCATCAACCCAAGCGATCGCCTGATTTGAGGATGCATTTGTGTTCCAACCTCCGATGACTCGATTGGATAGTCCAGTTTGAGCTTTCGAAAGATGATTCTAATATCATCTGTAATGAATCAGTTTACGGTCCTAAGGTCCTACTGCAACGCAATGACTTTTTTCACGACAAGTTAAGTAGATACTCATAAGGTATGGTATCAAATAAAGATTACCCACTCCGACGTCAAATATCACGATAGTAATATTTAAATTTTAAAACACTCTACCCATAAAGTCATAACTAGCTACTAACTAACCCTTTTGAGACATTACTCTCATATGAAGCCGTGCTTCTGAGTCATAAAATTTGCGTGCTTTAATATTTTACTTATGAAGTTTAGAAATTTAACAAAATGTGTGACATGCATAGTGCAAATTTCTCCTAGACATTGACATCTGCACACCCAAACCTGATTATTTACATTCCAAACTTTAATATTTGTATTTCATTTTCATCGCTAAAGATTTTAAGGTGACATCTTTTGAACACTTTGTTCCCAACCTATCTTGGTCGTATCCAAGGGCCCACTAGGGGTCCCTTTTTGCATGAACACATCGACACGGTCAACGCCAATTTTTTCCAACGCATCGAACCGGTCAAATTACGCACGCTCATGTCACGTGCGTTTCTTGCTTTGCACGCCTTAGTCACCAATTATTTCACGTTAGCGTGACTCACGGTACCACGTTCGTCACGTCGCGACCACCCGAGCACCTTTTCACCAAAAACATTGACTGATGGTGCAACCGGAGCGACGGGGTCAAGGGCAAAAGCCTTGGCCAAGGCCATGGGGTCGGCCTCGGCCTCCATGGGGGGTCGGTCTCGGCCTTCCCCCCTCCCCTCGGTTTTTCACTTTTTGTGCAAAGTCCTTTTCGCTCTTTGTTCGCTTCATACACTTCGTATGTGATTTTGCACCTTGTTCATCACGTGGATATGACTTACGGCAACACGCTCGTCGCAATGCAACTTCCGGATTCGTCTTTGCCCATCAAAACACCAACTGTTGGCGCGCACGAAGTTCACCAAAGGGGGGAGTGGCCTTGGCCTCCCTTCATGGGAGTTGGCCATTGGCCTCGGCCTTCCCAAGGGGTCGGCCTCGGCCTCCCCAGGGGTGGTGGCCTTGGCCTTCCCCCAATTTTAGCCTATGGCTTCCTCTCGCGCGCGCACTTATTTTCTGAGTCTTTGCACCTCCGCGATGTTTACGGACGTTCCTACACCAACCTCGCGACGTCCGTGACCGCGCACCACTCCCGCGATGCCCGTCGCCCAAAGTTGCACACTCTCGCAGAATGACGCGTCACCGACGACCGCATACCATCACTCCCAACTTTGTCATTGCTACATGTTGCATTCATTATTTTGTTATAACAGGCACACTCAACTCATATCCCATCTTCGGGACACCCGACGAGTGCCCACGACGTTCGTAGCCGCCCCCATGCGCCATTTCTCATGATACGTGCCCTTGACACCAAGTATTGTTCCGCGACGTTCATCGCTGCGACAGTGCGCCATTCTCATGATACGTGCCCCCGACACCAAGTATTCTCCGCAACGTTTGTCACCGCGATCATGCGCCATTTTCATGAAACGTGCCCCCGGCACCAAGTATTGCTCCGAGACATTCGTCGCCGCGCCCGTGCGCCATTCTCATGATACGTGCCCCCGGCACTAAGTATTGCTCCCGACATTCGTCGCCGCGCCCGTGCGCCATTCTCATGATACGTGCCCCCGGCACTAAGTATTGCTCCGCGACGTTTGTCGCCGTGCCCGTGCGCCATGCTCATGATACGTGCCCCCCGGCACCAAGTATTGCTCCGCGACGTTTGTCGCCACGCCTGTGCGCCATTTTTCATGATACGTGCCCCTGACACCAAGTATTGCTCCCCGACGTTTGTCGCCGGGCCCGTGGGCCACTTCCTTGACATGTGCCCACGGCACCAGGTATTGTCTAATGCCGTTGGCATCGAGCCCATGCGCCACAATCATGTTACATGCTTTCGGGGGCTCCGTTCTTAGTGCTCCGGCACGAGGACCCCTCGTAGTGGGATGGACTCACAACCTTATAGTCATCGCCGCCACGGGATGGGCTCACAACCTTAAAGCCATCGTCGTCACAATCACTGGGGGCTCCTGCATGAGGACCCCTCGCAGTGGGATAGACTCACAACCTTATAGTCATTGCCGCCACGGGATGGGCTCACAACCTTAAAGCCATCACCGTCACAATCAAAGGGGGCTCCGTCATGAGGACCCCTCACAGCGGGATGGACTCACAACCTTATAGTCATCGCCGCCACGAGATGGGCTCACAACCTTAAAGCCATCACCGTCACAATCACGGGGGGGGGGGGGGGGCTCCAGCACGAGGAGCCCTCACAACGGGATGGACTCACAACCTTATAGTCATCGCCGCCACGTGATGGGCTCACAACCTTAAAGCCATCGCCATCACAATCATGGGGGGCTCCGGCACGAGGACCCCTCGCAGCGGGATGGACTTACAGCTTTATAGTCATCGCCGCCACGGGATGGGCTCACAACCTTAAAGCCATCGCCGTCTTCATTTCGGGGGGCTCAGCTCGTAGTGCTCCAGCACGAGGATCCCTCGCAGCGGGATAGGCTCGTTACCATAAATATATCACCGTCTATAATCCAGGGGGGCTCCGTTCATAGTGCTTCGGCACGAGGACCCTTTGCAGCAGCGGGATAGGAGACTCCTTCGGGACATTTTCTCCATCAGGGTGTCTTTGTGACTGGACTACATGCTCCGGCACTTGGGGCTCGCGTCGGCACCCCTAGGGACTATGACCCCCGGGTCACTCCGAGACGGGAGCAGGTCTTCTAAGGGCATCGCGCCTAGTCCACCTGGCAGCTGGGCGTCGGGTTTTCCCCACCGCTGTAAGGCCTGTGGGACTCTACAAGGGCTTGGATTGGTGGCTAGATTAATGAGGTTCTCTGGCCACATCGACTCTGTAGGAGCTAGTCTTTCCAGACAGACAGAACGACACTGTGCGGAGCAGGCCGGGTGAATATGCGATTCGACAGGCCGTGGAGCACTGGCAGCTGTGGATCCCTCGGTGACGTGTCACTCCCGAGGAGCACCACGTGTCGCGTGATGACATCATCATCTCAACCTCTATAAATAGAGGTCTTGAGAATTCATTTGCGGGACTTCAGATTTTCAGATTCACGGAACTCTGACATTTTCACTTTCTCACTCTAGAATCCTGGACAGAGAAACATACAGGACCCTAACTCTAAATCTAAGTATCGGACTGTGACTGTAGTCGTGTATTTACCCTGCGCCATCGCCCTCGCAGCACTGCCACCCTCAGGCTCTGTTTGGGAAGCCCTTGGTCTCTACCCTTACTCCGTCCTTGCTGTGTCCCACATCATCACACTTAGCATTTGACTCGGACTGCATTCTCTATGACACCTCCACGTCGACTGCGAACCCACTTTTCTTAGCATCACACTTTAGCGACATTTTTAACGACATGAAAGTTCTTGCTAGATGTTAGTAATAGTATTGGAAAGCAGTCTAATTGTATTGAAATAATGGTGGTGAAAGCACTCGTGGGTATAAATCATGGGGAAAAACCCATTCGTAGAGAATGACGGAGTCACAGCCCTCTGCCCCCTGTTTCGCAGGCTTCTCAAAGCTCTCTCTCCTGCTCTGAATTAGGCTCCCTCACACCAAGCACCAAGAAAACAGCAACAAACCATTGGGACTAGTCAAACTCTGGCTGCTCTCCTTCTTTGCCATCTCTCCCTCCCCCTCCTCAGCTATGTGATTTTGGTCCCTTGTAAAACAACAAAGGGAAGCTGTATACCTCTCCGTCTCTCTTCACAGGTTCGTCTCTCTTTTCTCTTGGCCGCATATGTCAGATTGATATAATTTGTTGGCAAATCTTGATTCCAACAAAAGCCATTCAGTCACACGCAACTTTCAAATTCTGACCTGTTCTTAGCCTCGCCCCTGTACGTTTTTGATTTGTTATTTCTGTGGTTTATCTTAAGCTTCTTTATATTTGCCCATTGATTTCTCTCTTTTAGCGGAGTTCTGCTTGTTGTTGGATGGCAACATAAGCCGCCAAGACAGTCCGTTTTGTAAAATCCTGTCTAAATTCAATTGGGTTATCTTCAAATTCAAGAAATCTTGTTGTAATTGGTGAAGATTCTGAGGTTTCTAGAATGAAAGAGCTGGAAACTGCTGTTACATTTCTCGGGTAAAGCGTGAGAAGCAAGAAATACACCACTAGCTTATCTCTTTGTATAATATAGTTGTCTGCTCACGTTGGGGAAGTCTTTCTATATTTTACAAAGAAGACATTGATATGGTTCTTCACATTCATTCTACACTATTATCTTCTTTTCTGTAGAGCTTAGAAGAAGCAAAACTTGAAAGCTCGGATGGAGATCACCTACAAGCCTTATTTCGACCCCGATTTCGAATCACTCATGGAGAGGATAAACGCACCAAGGTTCTGAATCAGTTCACTCCTCTGCTCTATTAGTCGTTTTCGTAATTGATTAGCTTGTTTACTGTTAAATCATTCTTAAACCATTTGATGTTTGCTTGATTGGATTTTTCGTTGTTGGTTTGCAGGGTTTGTATTGACAATGACACCTGCCATGACTGCACGCTTGTGAAGGTTAGCAACACTATTATTAACAAAGACAGGATTTTAATTTAGATTACGTCTCTTTCCTGGTGTTTTCTTCCCATAGCAATATTTTTATTGAAGTCTTGTTGGTCAATGATAACAATGGGTTCATGGATATGTTCTACTTTGGAGTTTTTGGCTAGAGGTTAGGTCCCAGCCCATAGATTTGAGCAGAGACATGAAAACAAGCTAAAAATAAGTTCTTGCAATAGATCTCCCTTCCGCGAGCTTTTGTGATTTTCTTTTATTGAAGCCGATAGGCCAATATGACCGAATTTATGAGAGTTCAACTTGCCAGGAGAAAGTGTGCTATGATTTTACTTTTTCTTCTGGTGGGGTGGGCAGTTTGCTCATTTGGATCAAATTGCTCGTAATATGCGTCAAATTACTGAAACTTGAAATTGATTAAAGATGTGTGAGTTGCCAGGCCTTAGCCGATCTGCTTCATAGTTTGTGCTGATATTGACAACTTTATGCTGTCAATACTGTTCAGATATAGATAATACCTGCACAACTAATCTGTTTAAAAGGTCCATAAGATGCAATATTCTGTCCTAGGTGGGCTGACATAAAGGTACTAAAGTTTTGTTACCAATAATCAGAGCTGGACAACCTTTTGTCTTAATTATTGGACACTTCCTATTTAAATAGAGCACTCTCATCAGATCTCTCCCTCGTAGCCATCAGATGAGCTGACCAGAACACCTGCTAGCTCATTGAACGGTGACAAGGGATTGAGAGATAGCTCTATGCCCTTCCTTTTTAGATATAAGGGGCTTTCCCTCTATTGCTTTTCTCCTATCTATTTTCTTGTATATTAGTATTGCAGAGCTTATTAGAAAGAAACTTGATTTGGCTACTTTTAGCTTTTAGAAAGTAGAAATTAAACTAACTCTCTGGGTGCGATCCAGTCTACCTGTACGGTACAAAACTTTTAAATCTACTTCAGAGCCCATCCTAAAAGCCACTGGCATGTGCAGCTTAGATAAAGACTAGGTTCCACCATTCTTATACAACCAAGATCCAAAAGGTATATAAAAACTCAACGGCAAGAAAATGATCTGTGTTGTGACAAAAGCATTTGCACGTGTATCAAGCATTCGTTTTTCTTCTGTTCACTTACATACAGTACTTTATTGGTACCATAGGTTGATAGCGCGAAGAAGCACGGGATTTTGCTGGATATGGTCCAAGTTCTAACAGATCTTGATCTTGTGATTTCCAAATCGTACATTTGCTCAGATGGTGTTTGGTTCATGGATGGTTAGTGCACTGCTCAGTTGTTCTCTTTGCCAGCATTCATTTCTTGCCAGACCTTGTTATATTATATTCCTGATCATTTTCAGCCTCTATTAGATTAATTAGAACTGATCTGGATATACAATCAGCACTTTAAGTATCAAGTGCAACACTGCAATTTGACATTTTAATTCCTTAAGCTCTGTATCATGAGCACCCACACATATTTGCTCTAACCATGTACATGCGGGACTGTTTTAATTGCCTGGTGACCAGTGTTCCATGTGACGGACCAACTCGGGAACAAAATTATTGATGAAAGCCTCATACATTATATCCAGCAGGTCTCTCTCTCTCTCTCTCTCTCTCTCTCTCTCTCTCTCTATATATATATATATATATATATATATATATATATCCCTCTCAATCCCTATCTTTATGTGTGCGCGCGCGCAGGCGGGCACTTGTGCGTTTATAATGTTATGTTTGGTCAATGATATGAGTATTTCTATCAAAAGGCAATCTGTGCGAGTAGGAGGCAAAAGACACAGTTCCAAACAAATATAGGTCGAGATGTGAAGCCGCGGCACGTTTGCACCGAGCACACAGCCCTTGAGATGACGGGGACTGACCAACCAGGTCTGATGTCCGAGATATCAGCTGTTCTAGCGGAGTTGGGATGCCAGGTGTCTGCTGCTGTGGCTTGGACGCACAATACCAGAGTGGCGTGCATAATCTACTTGGAAGATGAGGATGGGCCCATCAAGGACCCATGCCGAGTGGCTCATGTACAGGCCCAGCTAGAGCATGTTGTGGAGGCCCACCACTGCGAAGGCCAACGGCGGAGCGTGAGGCTGACAACCCCTGCCACAGGGCGGACCCACACAGAAAGACGGCTCCACCAGCTGATGGCAGCCGATAGAGACTATGAGCAATGCTGTCCTTCTTGTAGTACCGGTGGTGATAGCAGTGAAGAAGAGATGTATGGGCATGGCAGGTCTCATGAAAGACGCAGGGAAGGGTATGTAGAAACTGAAGTGACAATAGAGAAGTGCAATGAGAAAGGTTATTCTATGGTTACAGTAAGGAGCAGAGACCGCCCAAAATTATTGTTTGATACCGTGTGTACTCTGACAGACATGCAATACGTGGTGTTTCATGCTGCCATTAGCTCCAAGGGCTCCATTGCTTTTCAGGTAGCGATCTCTTACTCTAGCAGCATTTGCCTACTTTTGTAGTGCAAATTTTTGCTGCGTATACTGCTGTCTTGTTCTCAATTTTATTTGTTACTGTATGAATATTCTAGGAGTATTACATACGGCAGAATGATGGATGCACTTTGAACTCAGAGAACGAGAGACGGAGAATTACTCGATGCTTGATTGCAGCAGTAGAACGTAGAGTGTCTCATGTATGTACGATAAACTTGATTAACAGTGCGATTAATCTACTGACAAGTTAATGGTATACACTTGAACTTGTATTACTTGTACAGGGATTGAGACTAGATCTATGCACTCGAGACCGGGTAGGACTGCTCTCGGACGTTACAAGAGCATTTCGAGAGAACGGTTTATCAATTACTAGGGCCGAAATTGGGAGACGTGGTGAAAAAGCAGTCGGATCATTCTACGTAACAGACACATCAGGGCACAACGTGAATCCAGAAATGCTGGAAGCCATGAGGAAAGAAATAGGGGGAAGCGTCCTGGTGGTTGACAAAACCTGTGGCTCACACTCTCCTCTCAAACTTCATCAAGCATAAGCAGAAGAAACAGCAGTTATTTGGAAGATAGACCAAGGTTCTCACTAGGAAGCTTGCTTTGGTCACAACTTGAGCGATTGTCGAGCAATTTCAAACACATGAAGTCCTGATTCAAGAATAATGGTCGATGCGCTTCCTGTGTAAATTGATTAGCATCTCTCTGTTAGCCAAGTTCTCCTGTCAATTGCATAGAAGTTTCTGTATATACTACTATTTCTGCATGACCAGTCTCCAGACTTTTCAGTTCCTGCACAGCCGAAACAAGGGTTTGCATGTGAAGTAGTCAGATAAAATAATTCGAGAGAAATTACAAAGAGTGCCAACTTGGCTTACATTCCTTTACATTTTGCCTAAAATGTTCTATTTGTTGGCTAATGGTATTGGTTTGGCTGGGCAACTGAAGTCTTAGATAGAAGGAAAGCCTCGAGAGTGATTCATTTGATCCTGTCTAAATTCATAATTGCGAGTGCGTTTATATGAGGTATTTTAACCTTTGCGTTGAGAGTTTTGAAATTCAGTGGTATCGATGAAACTAATATATGATACAAAATGCTACTATTTCATTCTGCAATCTAAAACTCACTGATCTATATGCTAAAAAAAGTGAAAGTCTTACATTTCTAAACAAGGTGGAAATATGTGAATTCACTTATTCCGTAACACTATTCTCAATTGTATGATAGAAATATGTCTATGAGATTCAAATTGACAAGAGATGAGGAACTTTGTGCGAGCAATTATCTGTACCTTCGATCCAATTTCACCATCCTCCAAACCAGGTCACAACATGTATCTTGTGAGTTCCCCGGTCTAGACGTGTATGATCTACGAGGTGGACTTACACACGGGTGCACCTTTACCCGTGATACCACCATATCTATATCTATTTTATATACATATGCATATATAAAAGCACGTATAGGCTTAAATGACTAATCTTTTTTTTCCCTAAAATACTCTTTTCTAATTGATTTTTTCATAAAAAGTTAAAGGTGAATAAGGACGTTTTTGACTTATAACATTTTTCTCCATAAAATACCTTTTTAGATTAGATGTCTATTAAAAAATAAGGGTATTTTTGACTTCTTATACAATATAAATAATCCTTCCTGAAATATCCTTATTGGAGTAAAGAGTTTTATTGGATTTAAGGGCTATTATGACTTTTGCTTATAAAAAAAAAAGGAACCAAACCCTAAAGTTTAAGTCATCCATAATTCTATCCAACTCATATTCACGTTATTATCCTAAGCCACCAAAGCCTCTACATGTTGCCTCCATTATTCATCAAATTCTAAAGAGAAATTAGCTACGAGAAAGGTAATTTTTTATGAATAGCTCTTGCCTTTTCTTCTAAGTTTTTGGTAATGATTATAAGGACTCTCTGTGCTTTTTGCATGTGTGTAGCTTCGCAACCAACTATATCACACGTGATTTTCAATTGTAAGTACACGAATTTAACAAGATTTTATTGTCTATTTCAAACACATCGTAGATTGATTCGATAATTTTTTGCTTAAGAATCAAGATCAATCCAGAAAGTAGCAAAATATGAAACATCTATTAAATCAATCATAGTTTCCTGCTTATCAAGATCAATCCAAAAAGTAGCAAATATATGAAACATCTATCAAGTCAATCAAATTAATCTTTTGCTGAACTAATGGAATATGCAGCGTATAAAGTTCTAGGAAGTCTATGAATGCAAGATAAGAACCATTATTCATATAGATATAGTCGATTAAAAGTTTTCATGCATGTATGGTCTTAAATGGCTAATTTTTTTTCTCTTAAAGTACCCCTTTTTAATTGAATTCATCGTAAAAGGTTAAAGATGACTAAGGTCAAGTACATCCCGATATGCAGAATACATATCGGGATTCTTTCGTTCTTTTCAGTTTTAGACCATCAACCTTTGCACCCGGACCCATAACTCTGAATGGAAACTATCTATATTGTTATGCATGTCCTATAGGTGATCTGGAAACGGATCGAGAATGTTTCCCCCGCACAACAACTCATCCTCTTAGCGTTTCTTGCGTTCTGCCTTCTCTTTTTTGTGTCTTCTCATGTTGGTTGAGGAAGATCTGAATCAAGAAACCAGAAACCACCAAGACCATGTTGTCGCAGCTACAAAACTAGCTTAGACGTAACACAACTTAACAGGTCACTTAGAATTTTAGAGAGTAGGCGACGATGTCTCTCTCATGCATTTCGTTGAATAGTTTCCGCGCTTCCTTTACGAGCTTCTTGTCTAGGAAGCTTCTGATGATGTCTTCACTATGAGAGGGGGAAAGAAGGCTAAATTGACACAATATCAACCAGTTAACATACCATAGGGACATTACAGTGATTACGGACTTCAGACCACCCCACGCACAACTCTGAAATATCTCTCAGTTGCTCCACTAAACTCACGGCCATCGGCCACCCAGACCAATGTACCACCGAGCGCATGTGGCCACCGATGACAGATCTAGTAGCCGTCATCTTTGCCGTCGACCACAAGACCACCAGCCGGTCAAAGTTGTATACACAAATTTTGTGTCTAAACTGCAAGATAAGAAACAATTGCACAAAATTCAATTTATCAAATTTAAATTATAAGTTACACCACTTTGTGATTTTTACATAAAACGAATGTAAAATCCTCTAATTCGATCTCTGGTTTGGTCACGATCCGAGGGCTGAAATTGCTTGATCTTGAAACGTGAATTTTGCCTTCTTCAATCTTCACGGTTGAAAGATCATCGAAGCGGCACTTTGCTTGAGGGCTTCGAAGCTTTATTCCGAACAAGTGTGGTGATCCTTGACTTGTAGAATCACTGATGTTTAAGGCGAGTTCCTCTTTGATTTGAGGCGAAAAAGAAATCGATCTTCGTGACTTGGAAGTACTCGATTGAAGAACAACACTGCGTTAGTGCGTATTGTTCTTCAAATTAAGCACAACCTAGGAGACGACAGCGTTTCGGCGGAGCTTAGGCTTTGATCGCGGAGACCCTGTGTATCCTTTTTCTCTACCCCCCAAGGCCTCTATTTATAGGCAAGATGGCAGACTTAAATTTGAAAAATCCATAATTTGAGTTTTGACTTAAAATTAAGGAGATTTTTGTCTCCTTAATCATCCGATTTGATCAATTAAATGGATATTTGTCTTCAGTTAATTTTGGGAATGATTTTAGTCAAATTTGACTTTTCTTGTAACAAGACCATGAGCTGGACCACATAATTTTACCTGGATTGGTTCTTCAAATTAAACTTTGGTTCGAGCCTGTTCTTTTGCTTGGCCCCAAGTCTACATCTTGATCCGTATTTTCTGATGCGTTGAATAATTAACTAGACACTAAATTATTTACTGTTGACTAGTAATAATTTTTTGGTGTCTACAAATTGCCCCCACTTCGAGACTTGTGCGGTACTTTTTTTTTGTTGGTACCATCACAAGGCTTGAAGTAATTATCCTCCTTTTTTTTCTTGTTCGCCTGCATGGGCTTCACTCTTGAGTCGTTGAGGGCTTACCCACGAATTGGCCCCGACCCAAAGTCTGCCGCCCTTACGGTCGTAAGGTAGTCAACCCTTAGGGTTTGGTGTCTTTTTAAAAGGGTGGCCTCAAACTTTTATTCATCAACTTTGACGGTCCATTTTCGGCTGTTGTAATTAGGGCTGTATACGAATCGAGTTCGAGCCGAACATGCGTGTGTTCGAACTCCGTTCGTTTAAGTTTTAGCATGTTCGAGCTCGGCTCGTGTTCGTCAAGAACCAAAATATTAACGTTTGAACTCGACTCGTGTTGGTGACGGTGAGACTCGGGCTCGGCTCACTTAACTCGTTTAACAAAACGTGCCAAACTCGAGTTCGAAAGCTCGTCTCGCATTCATGTTCAAGTTCCAATCAAAGCTTCAAAATTACTCAAAATCCTCAAATCATTCACGCAATCAAGCTATAATTAATAAAAAAAAAACGAGACATAGAAGATACAAGGAGCGATGCAGACTCAAAAACACTGAAAAATAAATCTGATACATCATCGATGAAGACATAGACAATGACTTGAAGCATTCGAGGTTGAGCCCTTGGCATTGCAGGCGATAGATTTGTAGATCGGAAACTTGGCTTTGCTACTTTGCAGCTTTAAAGGGTGAATTCGGTGACAAAGGTTGATTCGGCGATTGGGAGATGACGGCGGTGTGATATCCATGATGTCCATTTATGAAGACTGAAGAGGTGAGAGCGAGAGGGAAAGATGGAGGGGTCTATGTGCGATCTGTGTGTGTGTGTGTGACGAGGTAGGGGACGGAGAGTGCGGCTATGTGAGTGCAGAGTGCGGCTGAGTTGTAATGTTTAGGTTTTAGTTAGTTTTAGTTTATATAGTAGGGTTTTTGTTGGGCCCTTTATAGATTGGACTCTATCTAAAGGTTAGGCTTTATGTTAATAAGTGGGCTTGAGATTTTGGGTTAACTTCAAGGCCTGGCCTTCAACTATAAAATTTAATTTTTGAACTTTTATATAAATATTAATTATGTAAATATATTAGAATTAATTTAATATTTAGACGAACTGTTCGCGAACGTGTTCGTGAATATTTTAATGTGTTCATGTTCGACTTGTTTAATAAACGAATCCTAAAAACTTGTTCATGTTCACTTCGTATATTATACGAACAAACGCAAACGAATTTTATAGAAAACGAATCACGAGCCATTCGCAAACGCGGCTCTAGTTGTAATACTCAAATCTAGAACTAGTTGGTTAACGGATAAGCATGCTCGTGCAGCCTTGTTGTCAGACTGATCAGCCAGCAATGACCGCTAGTAGCCCTTGCAGCTCTTTTTGACGTGGCCAAGGGGGACGGAGCACGCTCCATCTCTGCAAATCCTGTATGACGCCTAGTTGACTCATCTGGTTGGAGGAATTGCAGAACCGCGAGTCAACCATGATCCAAGTCGATATGGATGCAAATTGCTCACTCCTGTCGCTGTGGATTTTCGTGCCAGTCTCCCATGGTCATGGCCACCACCCCGCTATTGGTAGCTATCGACGAATCAACTCATCTAGAAGGGAGTTAGTCACTTCTGCCGCCGCTTTTAGGCATTTGCAACCCACCGCTATTTGGCCCAGATTGTGAACTGATCGTTCCCACCGCGACCATTGCTGGACCACCTACTTGCACCATAGCACCACCGACGTTCATCAGGATTGCTAGCTCCTGTCACAAAGCACGTCGCCAGCATCCACTGTGGCCGCCGCTGGGCATGTCAATGGTTGCGGTCCCTTTCGCCATTGGCGTTCGCCGTGGCCACCGTTGGCTCCTATAGAGGTGTCGAACAAGCTGAAGGATTCCACCGCCATCAAGTCGCCGTGTCGGATCTGTCGCTGCTGTCATTTTTGCAGCCTCTAGCACTCTATGCCGTCGATGGCTTCTAATGCCGTCATTTCGACTATTGCCATCTGTCGAGGCCCGCCGTTAGATCTTATCACCGGATGGTCGCCACTGCCATCGGTATCTGTTGATGTCTCGGTCGTCATTAGCCGATGTCTACGCCGGCGTTGGCTGAGGCTTGTGCCGGCGGCGTCACCTGTTGACGTCACCTCGCGCCGCCGTCCTTTACTGTAGTTTATGTGGATTTGCCGATGCTGATTCACCCATCATGTAGAGAGGTGCCGGTTAAAGGGGCTGGCCGCAATCACCTCCGGCGTTTGCCGAGGCCTTTGTCGGTGCACCGTCGCAAGCTACCATTGCGCCTCCCACTCTTTTTTCTTTTCTGCTTCATTTCTTCTTCAGAGATTTTCATCGGCTTTATTTTCTCTCTCTTGGGCTGAACGCCCTCTCCCTTTTTTTTTTACTTTTCTTCTATCTCTTCTTATCTCCTTTGCCTTGCTTCGCTTCATCTTCTGGCCCCCACTTGTTCTTTCTTTTCTTTGACTTTTCTTCACCAGTTTTTCTTCTATTTTCCTCGTTTCTTTCTTTTTGTCTTTTTTCTTTGTTTGTTTCTTCTTGAACATTCTGACTAGAGTTGTCAAATGAGTTGTCGGCCCGTGGGCTACCCGATCCGGCCCCTTCATAAATAGTATAGGTCTGCCTTTTTAGGGCTTAGGGCTTGGATCAGACCTGCATTTTCAAAAAAAAAGTCCGAGTCAGGCCCGGTGCGAAAAGCGCGGGTTTGGCCCAGCCCGAACCATGGCCCGGAAAAAGTTCGGGTTTGACCCGTAAGTGGCCCGGTTCTGGCCCGAATCTGGCCCCCTCTTTACTTTTCAAATTCTGATTTTTCCTCCTTTCCCCCCAACGGATTTATTCTTTTTTTCCTCCTAAATTTCACTTTTACCCCCCCAACAGCAAAATACCAGCTAGTTTGGGGGGTATTTTGGTCCAAGTTAATTTTTTCAACTCTTTTAAGGTTTTTACACTCTTACCCTCCCCAACAACTATAAACGGATAGTTTTTAGGGGTATTTTGGTCTTTTGTGAAGTTTTAAAAATCTATAAATTCACACCATTTCTCTCTAATTTTTCACACCAATCTTCTTACTCTCTCTTATATAAACATTCTACATTTCTACAAGCTTTACTACTCTTATTTACTAATTAGTACTCTTGCATATTATTACTCTTGTTTACTAATTACTACTTTTGCTAAATTTTAATTACTAACAACTCCTCTTATTAATTTGTTACTCTCTAATTCTTTTGTCTAGTAATTAGTAATTAGTATATTTATCAATTACTATTACTAATTTTTTTTAATTACTAACTCTCTCCTATTTCGAATTACCCTAAGTGATTCATTTGTTACTCTTTAATTCTTTTAATTGTTATTTCTAATTACTAATTACTGCTCTTATACTTGTGTATTTAGTTACTCTTACTAATTTTATTTTTCAATCTAGTAAAAAAGTTTAGCGTCAAATATGGCTGGATTACTGAAGAAACTGAAGCGTGGATCATCATCACGAAAACACATCATCATCATCGTCACAAACACCACCACCAGCACGAGCGCCAGCACCACGGCCATCACAAACACCAATCCAAGCACCACCACAACCATTCGTTCCTGGACGAATGAGTACAGGCTGTATGATAGATACCCAAGCCAATTGGGAGTTCAATCAAAACATTCCAGATTTTGAATACACGCCTGATCAAGACCCCCGCATTATAGTCAAGGACGCAGCTCGGTTGGCGAAGCTACTACTCCGTGGCATAATCTTAACCCTATGCCTGGTCATGATGAAGAAGGGCCGAGCAATGCCTCCGGTAATGAGCCAGAAGTCCAAAAGGGAAAAAAAAAGCCGAGTGTTGGAATCATTTTGATGAAGTTATGGTGGACGGCATCCGAAAAGCTCGATGTAAGTACTGTGCTAAATTATTTTCGTCTGGTAGTGGTAATGGACATCTTAACAGGCATTACCCTCAGTGTGCACCTCGACAAGGCCACGTCGAACCTACCCAAACGCAGTTATCTTTTGACGGTAAGTTATTTGTTTATAATCAGCGAGAGCAAAGAGACGGTCTCGCTGAATTTGTTATTCACGATGAACAAGCCTTTTCTTTTGCCGATAATGCTAAGCACTCTAGATATATGAACACATACGTTCAACCTTTGTACAAAAAGGTTCATAGAAACACAACTAGATCCGATGCACTCCGACAGTATAATGCTGCTAAAGCACGCCTGATCGATTATTTCGATAAATTTGAAGGTAAAGTTAGTCTTACTTCTGATATTTGGCAATCTCCGTTTACTTTTGTTAGTTATACTTGTGTGACGGCCCATTGGATTGATGCAGATTGGATTATGCACAAGAGAATCATCGCTTTCGAGCTCTTTCCTTTTCCGCATGATGGAATGAACATTGCTAGTATTATATTAAAAGCATGTACCACATTTAAATTAAAGGATAAGATTATGAGTATTAGTTTTGATAATGCTTCTAACAATACAGTTGCTGTTGATGCTTTACAGGAGAGCCTCAAACCTGTACTTTCTGGTAAATTATTTCATGTTCGTTGTGTTTGTCATATAATTAATTTAATTGTTCAAGATGGTTTAGCTGCTGCAGGAGATATTCTTGTCAAAATGAGGGGTATGACAGCGTATGTTAATAGTTCGAGTCCGAGAACACAACAATTTAAAACGTTGTGTGTTGAATATAATATGCCTCGCAGGAGAGCAGTTACAGATGTGGTCCACAGGTGGAACTCTACATACCATATGCTTTTACACATTCTGGCATACAGAGAAGTCTATACGCATTTTCTACTAACCTTGTTCCCAGCCGGCTTGCCAACTCAAGAGGAATGGCAGATGGCCACATACCTAGCTGAATTTTTGGAGGTATTTTACACGTCTACCAATTTATTGTCTGGTACGTACTATCCCACCTCTCCTCTCGCTGTAATAGAAATTCTCAAGATGGCTACAATGTTAACAAAATGGAGATATATAGGACCCTTTAAGGAAATAGTAAAAGTGATGGATAAAAAGTTTAATAAATATTGGAGTGAACTGCCTGTTATTTTTGCTGTGGCTACTTGTTTAGATCCTAGGTTAAAGTTGCATGGCGTGAACGTCTCGATACAAGAGATATCGAAATTAATGTGCTACCCAGTAGAGGAGACAACCGCACTCACAGCAAAAGTGAGCAAGACATTTGAGGAACTGTTCAACCTCTATCGTAATTCTGCTGACGTGCGCGGGCGAGCTTCATCATCGACTGCTGAGAGGTATTATGCGCCATACCTTAAGGGCTTTGAACATCTAGTAGCAAGACAACTACCAGGTGAAGGTACTTCTAATTCGGCAGGTTCGTCTACTTTTTCCTCTTTTAATGAGATTGGTGTATATTCAAATACTGATCATTATTCTGATTTATCAATGCAAGAACAGGTTAATTTTAATTTGTTAAATTTTTGAAAACAAAATCAAAACATGTATAAAACTGCCAGTTGCAAGCCTCTACAGTTGCTTCAGAGTCGGCATTTTCAGCGAGCGGGAGGGTTTTGGATGACAGGAGGAGTCGTCTTAACCCCGAGTCGCTCGAGCTATGTGTATGTTGGAAGGATTATCTTGATGCGAAATACCGCGAGCAAGATAAACCGATTGATGATAGGAAGAGCAGTGACTCGGATATTGAAGTACTTCCGGATGATTAGGTAATTTCTTTTTATTTTCCTTCTCTTAAGTTTTAAGAATAAAATTTTCACAAAATATAATTTTTTTTCATATATATATATATATATATATATATATATATATAGGGGGCCGATCCACATCCACCGGTGGAGAAATAACAATTTCTCCACCGAACCGCAGGTAAGAGCAGCGGTTGGGCCACGTGGCGCAAAAGGTGTACGGCCACTGCATTAATGGCAAAAAAGGCACGAGAAATGGTGAGAAAAATGGTGAGAAAATGGCTGAGAGGAGAAAAAGGACACCAACCGCATGCACAACCAGCGGTTGGCATTAATATGCCCGCCACGTGCCGTCCCCCACCCCTGCCACGTGGCCCAATCCCATGGCCCCTGCCACGTGGCGTCCCCTCCCCCTGCCACGTGGCCCAACCGCGGGTGGCACCCGCGGTTGGTCCCCTCCCTCTGCCACGTGGCGTCCCCTCCCCCTGCCACGTGGCCCAACCGCCGGTACCACCCGCGGTTGGTCCCCTCCCCTGCCACGTGGCGTCCCCTCCCCTCATCCGCAGTGGCCCAACCGCACCTACAACCCGCGGTTGGTCCTCTCCCCCTCCCCTGCCACATGGCGCCCCCCCCCCCCCGCGTGATGCCCTGCCACGTGGCGCCCCCCCGCGTGATGCCCCACCTGGTGTCCTTCCCCACGATGCCACGTGTCGTCCTTCCCTCCCCCGTGATGCCCAACGTGGTGTCCTTCTGCCGAATTTTTTTTTTGCAGCAGCCTTTGACCGCATAAACAACCACCCTTCCTCACTTTTTTCTGTCTTTTTTCTTCTCTCTTCCTCGCTTCTCTCTTTATAATCCCCTCCCCCGAACCCTTCTTCTGCACTCTGTCATCTTTTACCAACTTCCTTCGTACTTCATATCTCACCTACATAATCTCCATAACAATACAAATCAAAAAATTTTACGCTAGAAGATCGGTGGATAACCGCTAGAAGATCGGTAGTTTTTTCTTTAAATACATCAAGTCACAACAAGTAAGTATTTTGAATTTCCTTATAATTCAATGTTAGGTTTATACAAATCAGCGTATTACATTTATAGATTCCAAAACAGCGATTTTTTAGGGTGCCAAATATAGACAGTTTTTCACGAATTTATAAAAAATAGCTAGAGCTAGATTTTGCCAAAATGCAAAAAAGAGACCCTAGTTATTCTTAAAGGATCTGTCTCAGGTAAAAATTTCAGATTTTTCCAAAGACTGGAAAGGGGTTAACTGATACGGGGAACCTTGTAACTCTGCAGTGTATTTTAAAATATCAAGCTAGCGCGATTTCGCGCGAAACTTTTATGAGAATCCTAGGATGTTGGGAAGTTCCATTCCCCAGGAATTCGGGCCATTCCGAAGCCGTTACCTATTTTTTTGGCCGAACGGCCCTTTAAGCGCTTGATCCGGACACCGGTTCGCGATTTTTGGGCGAAACCTCCGTAAAATACTTTTTATGTCAAGAATGAATTCAGGAAGCCTCAAGTAGCATTTCGAAGCACTTTTGATATTTTTTGATGCCAGGGGGCATTTCGGTAATTCGCCGCCCCGAGAGGGGTATTTCGGTAATTTTACAGTGCTAAGTTTTTTGACGGACTTTTTAGTCCAGAAATATAATTACAAAACCTGAAATGTTGTTTTGAAGCTGACGTGGCGCGCGTAGGGGTGTTTTGGTAATTTTCCCGCGCCAAGGGGTGTTTTGGTAATTTTCCCGCGCCAAGTTTTTCAAACGACTTTTTAGTCCAGAAATGTAAGTAAACCACCTGAAATGTTGTTTTGAAGCTGGTTCGGGGGCGTTGGGGTGATAGTGAACGCTCAGGGGCATTTCGGTAATTTGCCGCTGATCGGGGGCTATTTTGCTAGGAAGGATCCAGCTTAAAATTCATACCTTAAAATAACTTTTAGTTCAGGAAAGGGTGTGAGACACCCGAAAACTTATTTTGTTCCAGATGTTCTGAACCTTGTGACGCACCGGCGATGACTGCCAGGGGATATTTTGCATAAGTAGCGGGTGTTTTGGTAACTTGCCCCCTTTAAAATTTTTCCTGATATATTTGGTATATAATTGACGTAATACATTTAAAAACTTGACTTTAAAGCGGTTTTGAGGTGTTGGAGGTGTAGGGGCCATCGGGCTATATATTGCTATATAACCACGTTGGCGCTAAATTCAGTGGGAACTAGCGTAATTAAGCGTTCGGAGTGGTGGGAATTGAGGATTTGTTTTAATACATTGAAATAATGACTATTGCTAATGTGTTGGTAAGCTAGGTTAAAGATCCAGTTATAGTTTTGGAATGTAAATATTATGGATATTATGGACGCTAAGTTGGTTTATAATTATATTTTGTTCTTAAAGGTATGAATTTCAGCTCTGGACCTCATGATACATCAATCCTATACGATGACGATGACCACGTCGCGAGGCACGTATTTGACGGTGTCGATAGGGGTGTTTTGGAAACAATTCAAAGCACAAGGCACCTTGAAGAGTGGGTACTAAACGAGGAACAAATACAGCTATTACACCGTCAAAATTTAACCCTGTTCACCGATCCCGGGAAATGGTCTCGACACGACGATTGCCTTATATCCGCTCTAGTTGAACGATGGAGGAGCGAGACGAACTCATTTCACTTCCGGTTTGGTGAAATGACTGTTACGTTAGAGGACGTCGGATTTATACTTGGAATCCCATGTCACGGCAGACCCGTTACTTTGAACGTGCCGTCTGCATCCATAGCGAATATGGCTATGCAGTATTTTCCGGGAATTCCAAGGGCAGCGCTTACAACAAACGGCGTCAAGCTTAAATGGCTGAGAGAGCAGTACGGCGTGCTACCGGATGAATACACTCCTCAAGATTTCGTGACGTATACGAAGGCATTCCTTCTGTATATTATTGGAGCTATATTACTTCCGACGCATTCGAAAAACACGGTGCATCCGAAGTATATGGTGTTCTTGGAGGATCTTGAGGAGGTATACTCCTATTCGTGGGGTTCAGCTGTCCTTGCGCACCTATATCGAGCACTGCATAAGGCTACGAGAAACGGTGCCAAGTCCATTGCCGCCTGCCTGACTCTATTACAGGTATGAGCATTTATTTTCTTGGTAGGATCCTTAGTCAATATATTCGGGATTAATTACTAATTCCATATAATGTTTGCATTCACAGGTTTGGTCTTACGAGAGGCTACCCATGGGTCGTCCACAACCGTTGGTAGATTCCGATGAGACGTGGCCTAGGGTGTGGGCCTGGGGGCCTACGACCAACCGGAGGAGGAGACGGGTAGACCCTCACCACCATCTAAAGTTCTATCGGGGGGAACTAGAGATACTAGATGCATCCCAGGTGACGTGGCAGCCATATGGCAAGGTGATGCATCTGTTGGATGAGTGGTGTTGGCAACTTCCGGTGTCGTACGTGCTGGCAGGTTTGGTTCGGGTGCCGCTCATTCACTTCGAAGAATGTGAGTTTCAGATGCCCGATCGAGCTATGAAGCAAGCTGGCTGTCCACAAGGGATACCAAAACCCGCTGTAGACATGCGGCCATACAGGGGTGGTCGAGGGCCGAACTTCGAGGTGGCTGATGCCTTGATTTTGTTGGGTGACGAGGTGCACCAGTGGAATACCTGGCAGGAAACGTATGATAGCCTTGTATCGCTGAAGCACGACGGCATTAGTACTGAGGAATACTTACAGTGGTTTCTCAGGGTGACGCGCACGAGGGTGAATCGCCCTTCCCAGGTGAAGAAGACATCGTACGCGCCACGTGAGGTCTATGACCAGTTCTGGGCATTGGCCATTGTAAGTCATGCTAGTGTTGTTTGATAATTTATTTGCGCACCTTATCGACCATTTGTCAAATATGATTAGCCATATTTTCTATGCATGTTTTTTAGGTTGACCAGGGCATTGAGGTGTTCAAGCAGCTGGAGTCGTTTGACTGGTTTGTCGCGCAGGCTCCTGACAATCTCAAGAGGTCCATTGAGAAGTACAAGACTGAAGTTCAAAACTTTAGTCTTGCGTACCGGGGTTACGAAGGGGAGCCGTCTAGTCGCCCTCGTCCTGAAGCGTACGACTATCAGCCCCAGAGTCAGGTGTGGGAGTCGTCCGGTCGCCCTCTTCCTGACGCGTACAACTATCAGCCCCAGAGTCAGGTGTGGGAGCCGTCTGGTCGCCCTCCTCCTGACGCGTACGACTATCAGCCCCAGAGTCAGGTATGGGAGCCATATAGTCGCTTGCCTCCAAACGCATACGACTCTCAGTGCCAGAGTCAGGTTCCCCAAGTAGGAATCCAGGCCTCGCGCCCAAGCTTTCGGTCGGACAAAGGACAAGCGACGAAGCCATTGAGGTCGGACAAGATGGCTTGGATCGACCGGCACTACTTCGGGCATGAGCCTGTCAATTCAGCAGACTTTCCCCTTGCGACATTCCTAGGTCATGAGGATATCAGAACGTTGGCGCCGGAGACAGATCTTTCAAATTTTGTCATGAACGCTTACATAGAACTGCTCCGGATTAGAGAGCAACGTTTTAACCGTTCTGAATATTTGAAGCTTAACATGTATCCCACTCATTTTGTGGAATTAACGGTGAGAGAATTCACAGAATGGAGGCGAGGGGGCGGCAGGAGTAAGTGGAAACCAGGTCGAAACGTGTTAGGCATGATGAACGCAGACTATCAATGTCCCGCTGCTGATGCGAACCTTATCATGATACCCTGTCATCATGCAAACCACTGGTTCCTATTAGTTCTCCATCCAGCGTTCAGAACGGTTCACATATACGATAGCCTAAGGGAGGACGAGCCTGGACAGCTGCTGGCACAGATGTACAACGAGTACATCACTTTAGTGGTTAGTATTTATTTTTTGACCTTGGCTCATAGTATATTGTTCTTGTCTCATAGGCTTGATTCTCGTTTTTATTGTTGGATGCAGACTACTGTCCTCTCGCTAGCATGCGGACGGCCACAGGGTGACCCTTGGACGGTCGTGATGATAAAGGACCGACCAAAGCAATATAACGGTCACGATTGCGGGATTTACGTCCTCAAGTACATGGACTACATTGCTCGCTCGGAAGTGCTCAAACACTCCTCGTGGACTAGGAAGGATGCCTTGACGTTTAGGTATAGGATAGCCTGGGAGCTGAAAAAGAATGAAGCTAGACGCCTTCATTACCATTATCCTGACGTGCGTGGCTAGCTGCTGTGATGTTACAAAAAACTGTACCAAAAAGAAATGTACATAATTTTTCGCATGCTATGAATTTGGCGCTAAAATGTGCGCGAATATACCTTTCATATGACGGCATTCGAAAAAAAGTGACAAAAAAAATTACAACTTTTTTCGGAAGCTATCAAATGGGGCCTAAAGTGTGCCCGAATAGGCCCTTCCTAGGAAAACTCAAAAATTAATGTGTCTCGTTTTTCGCCGAAAGTCTTACAAATGGGCTAACTAGCGTGCCTGAAGTGCAATGAGCGGAAAAAAAGTGACAAAAAAAATTACAACTTTTTTCGGAAGCTATCAAATGGGGCCTAAAGTGTGCCCGAATAGGCCCTTCCTAGGAAAACTCAAAAATTAATGTGTCTCGTTTTTCGCCGAAAGTCTTACAAATGGGCTAACTAGCGTGCCTGAAGTGCAATGAGCGGAAAAAAAGTGACAAAAAAAATTACAACTTTTTTCGGAAGCTATCAAATGGGGCCTAAAGTGTGCCCGAAAACGGAGTTACCAAAACTATCAATAATCCACAAATCAAATCACAAATTAAAGATTGCACAAACCAAATCACAAATTTAAACATTATAAAAGTTCAATTTATACAACTGAAACATTAACCCTAACACTCTTCCTCATCATCGTCCTCCTCGACCATACTGCCAGGTTCGATACCTAACACTTTATAATGGTTTCTCTTGTCATGATCAGTCATCTTATTACACAACGCACACTTTCGTAATTTTTTTTGACCCGTTGCTTCTTCAATCGGATTCTTCATGCGTATTGCTCGTTTTCGCCCTTTTGTTTGAGAAATAATTGGATCAAAAATGTCGTCCTCCTCACCTTGTAGGTCAGTGCCGTCAATGACTGGCTGTTTGGCTCGATTGAATCTACCGCCTGGAGTTGCGAGTAGTCGGAGTGTCCACAGTTTCTGGTAATGCCATCCTAAACTGTGCATGCTTAGCCTTATCCCGTGCGGCTGCTTCAACTTGATACCTGTACCCATCAAATGTCGACGCTGCATCCATTGATAAACCGTGCATGATGTTACAAAGGTGATTATATCGCAGCGTCTCAGATTGCTCGAAATCAACTGAAACATTGGGCACGTAAGGAATGTGACCGTGGACTCTGTTGGCTTCCTTCGTCCACCGTTCCAAGATATACGGTGGAGGGATTTCACTAGCATTCTTGGCGCTCAAAACCCTCAACGCGTGTCGACAAAGTATACCTTTATGCTCAAACAGTTGACAGTTGCAATTAACCAACCCGGTGTCCTTACAAACTGCTACGGTAAAATGTCGTCTGGTCCTCGGAGCCGACGAAGAGCACGGATTGGCGAAGTTCGTCACATTTGTCAAAGCATAAACCTTGATATCTCTGGTGGAATACTCGTGCAACTTTGTCATGCCATATTGATTCGACTTTAGTAGTTCCTCTTGAAACTGTCGAAACATTTCCTTGGTATAGACTTGAGCCGCATGAGCCTCTAAAGGTGAATAAAGTAGTATAGCTCTTTCTTTGCAAACTGTAGCCGCGTCGGCTTCTCTCTCACGGTACAATTGCCTGTCAACGGCTTTCTGCATCTCTAGTACGAACTCCGCTATACTTGAAGACTGGCCTACGTACCCATCAAAGAATGAATTCATAGCTTCGCTTCTCGAGGTCGTAGTCATTCCGGCTGCAAAAAAATTCTTGGTGTAGGCACCGACCCACTGTGTCTTGATCTCATACAACGATTGTAACCATTCGTGATTGTGCAAATAGTAAGTATCCATTAACGTGGCCCACCTCTCCTCGAACACGTCTACCGTCAACGATTTCTTCACACATGTATTAAAGTCAGTCTTGAATGACGGATGGTTTGCATATACATGGTGAAGCCGTTCGGGATATTTGTTGCTTATGTGCCATGTGCACAGGCCATGGTGAGTATCTGGAAGGACCTTAGCGATTGCATTTTTCATTGCCAGATCTTGGTCGGTGATGATGGTCTTTGGAGGAATATGATACATTGCTTGAAGCCACGTTTCAAATAACCACGTAAATGACTCCTCCGTCTCATCCCTAAGCAGGGCAAAGCCAAACGAGATTGACTGATAGTGGTGGTTCACCCCGGTGAACGGAGCAAAAGGCATAGAGTACTTATTGGTGCGGTATGTGGTGTCAAACGTCACAACATCCCCAAAATTTTGGTAAGCAGCTCTAGAACGGGGGTCCGCCCAAAATATAGTACTAATGCGGTTCTCATCATCCAGTTGGAGACTGTAAAAAAATCCAGAATTCTCACTCTGAAGGGACCTGAAGAGATCAAGTGTAGTTTGAGAATCACTCTTACCGAAAGACTCTCTCCTCTGAGCACGAAGTTCATTTCGAAGGTCTACTTCGTTGAAACTCAACTTGTCAATCCCCCCAGCCTGGCTTGAGAAAACCCCCATCATCTTAGAAGGTGGAATTTTAGCCTCGGCCATTGTAAAAATTAGTTGTCTGTGTGCCGCGCTTATTTCTCGGTGTTGATGAATTTGACCAATCTTACTGGGGGTCATCAACTGATGATTATGGCTCAACTCCACTCCTGTGACAACCCAATGGTTTTCATTTTTTCGGTGTACTGCATACACATGGGCCTTGCAGCCGGTACCCGGAAATGTGTCCCGTTTTCTTTGTCTTGTTGTCCCTTCGTCACTGATCCGAACGACCGGAGTTACATGCGGTGCTCCTCTATGACACTCAAATAGTCTTGCACAAATTTGATCTGTATTCGCCCGTTTTCTAGTCGTCTTAGTTCTAATACCGAAACCTATCGTTTTCGAATATGCTCTATAGTATGCTTCAACTTCGTCCAGTGCTTGAAAAACTTGACCAACGTAAGGTGGATCAGAACCTTCACAAAAATTATTTCCTCCAGTTGCATCCATATTTATACTGGAATCTAAAAAATAAAAATTATATCATTCTCAACAAGTCATAGATTTAAATAAAAGAAGAATAAAATTTATTTAAACCACCGTCTTTCGGGAAATTTGGTATAATGTAAAATTAGCAAAATAGCCCCCGATGAGCGGCAAATTACCGAAATGCCTCCGGGGGTTCATTATCACCCTAACGCCCCAAATCAGCTTCAAAACAACCTTTCAGGTGCTTTGCTTACATTTCTGGACTAAGAAATCCTTTGAAAAACTTAACGCTGCAAATTTACGAAAATACCCCTATCGGGGATGCGAATTACCAAAATGCCCCCTGACAAAAAAAATCTGAAAAGTGCTTTGAAATGGGATTTTAAGCTTCCTGAATTCACTCTTTAAAATAACTTTTCAGGTGTCTCACACCCTTTCCTGAACTAAAAGTTATTTTAAGCACAAATTTGTGTAATGTAAAATTAGCAAAATAGCCCCCGGGGGTTCATTGTCACCCTAACGCCCATCAAACCAGCTTCAAAACAACCTTTCAGGTGTTTTACTTACATTTCTGGACTGAAAAACTTTTTTTCGGGAAAATTACCAAAACACCCCTCGCGGGGGGGCAAATTACCAAAATGCCCCCTGGCTTCAGAAAATATCAAAATTGCTTTAAAAGCTATTTTAAGCTTCCTGAGTTCATTCTTGATCTAAAAAGTATTTTACGGATTTTTCGCCTAAAAATCCCGAACCGGTGTCCGGATCGAGCGCTTAAAAGCCCGTTCGGCCAAAAAATTAGCTAACGGCTTCGGAATGGCCCGAATTCCTGGGGAATGGAACTTCCCAACACCCTAGGGTTCTCATAAAAGTTTCGCACGAAATTGCGCTGTCTTGATATTTTAAATTACACTGCAAAGTTACAAGGTTGCGCGTATCAGTTAACCCCTTTCTAGTCTTTGGAAAAATCTGAAATTTTTACCTGATACAGATCTTTTGAAAATAACTAGGGTCTCTGTTTTGTATTTTGGCAAAATCTAGCTCTAGCTATTTTTTATAAATTCGTGAAAAAACTGTCTAATTAAGTTTTCACCTTTAGCGACAATTACGCCCCGCAATCAGCTGCAAAACAACATTTCAGGCGTTTTACTTACATTTCTGGACTTAAAAGTCCGTTGGAAAACTTTTTCGGGAAAATTACCAAAATACCCCTCTCGGGGTGGCAAATTACCAAAATACCCCCTGGCTTCAGAAAATATCAAAAGTGCTTTAAAATGCTATTTTAAGCTTCCTGAGTTCATTCTTGATCTAAAAAGTATTTTACGGATTTTTCGCCTAAAAATCTCGAACCGGTGTCCGGATCGAGCGCTTAAAAGCCCGTTCGGCCAAAAAATTAGCTAACGGCTTCGGAATGGCCCGAATTCCTGGGGAATGGAACTTCCCAACACCCTAGGGTTCTCATAAAAGTTTCGCGCGAAATCGCGCTGGCTTGATATTTTAAATTACACTGCAAAGTTACAAGGTTGCGTGTATCAGTTAACCCCTTTCCAGTCTTTGGAAAAATCTGAAATTTTTACCTGATACAGATCTTTTGAAAATAACTAGGGTCTCTGTTTCGTACTTTGGCAAAATCTAGCTCTAGCTATTTTTTATAAATTCGTGAAAAATTCTATTTCTGACGCCCTAAAAAATCGCTATTTTGGAATTTTTCGAATGTAATACCCCGATTTGTCAAAACGTAATTTTGACGCCCTAAACACGAATTTTAGACTATTGTAAGAACAATTTAAGCGTAACACAATTTAAACAATCAATTGGTAAGAACAAATTGAAAAATACTTACTTGTTTTAACTTGATATATTTCAAGAAAAATCCACCGATCTTCTAGCGGTTATCCACCGATCTTCTAGCGTAAATTTTTTTTGTTTGTATGTAGGTGAGATAGGGAGAATGAGGAGGGTGGAAATGATTCGGGGAGGAGGGATTTTATAGAGAGAAAAGTGAGAGAGGAAGAGAAGAACCGTGAGTGAACAGCAGGGAGGGGGAGGGGGGAATGACACGTGGGGGTGGGGGGTAGGGTGGTAATGACACGTGGGGGAAGAGGGGGTTCACGGGTGGGGGAAGGGGGTTCACGGGTGGGGGAAAAGGACATAGGGTGGGGGCCACGGGGTGGGGGGCAAGGGGGTGACGCATGGGGGGGGCAAGGGGGGTGGGGTCACGGAAGGCAATAATGCCAACCGCATGTAGGAGTTGGGCGCCACGGGCATTATTGACGCCACGTGGCAGACGAGGGACCAACCGCGGGTGATATTTTCGTGTATTTGGCAGGGGGATTTTCGTCCTTTTGGCGCCACGTGGCCAACCGCTGCTCTTACCTGCGGTTCGGTGGTGGCAGGGGGAGGGGACGCCACGTGGCAGAGCAGGGGACCAACCGCGGGTGCCACCCGCGGTTGGGCCACGTGGCAGGGGGAGGGGACGCCACGTGGCAGGGGCCATGGATTGGGCCACGTGGCAGGGGTTGGGGCGGCACGTGGCGGGCAAATTAATGCCAACCGCTGGTTGTGCATGCGGTTGGTGTCCTTTTTCTCCTCTCAGCCATTCTCCATTTTTCTCACCATTTCTCGTGCTTTTTTTGCCATTAATGCGGTGGCCGTACACCTTTTGCGCCACGTGGCCCAACCGCTGCTCTTACCTGCGGTTCGGTGGAGAAATTGTTATTTCTCCACCGGTGGATGTGGATCGGCCCCCACACATATATATATATATATATATATATATATATATATATATATATATATATATATATATATAATATAATAAGTTTTTACAA